>PVKU01008492.1:0-73421 GCA_004027475.1 Anoura caudifer
GAGTACTCTCCTTACCGTCCGGTTTTTCAACGTCCACTGCAATTTTCGATAATCTGTTTTCAAATATGCTGTGTTTCTGATGTCTGTTTGCTGTGCTGCTTTGAAAAATGTCCCGTTTTAAGACCTATGTGTGGGAGGCAGAGATGTACGTCCTCTTACCATGCCGCCATCTTGCCCCTCCACTTTGACCTTCTTTGTAGAAACTATTTTGGTGATATAATTTTTTGCATTCCTATATAATTTTTGGAGTCAACCTGAGAATAGCTATACAACAAATACTACACCAATTTTAGTTGAGATTGTGTTGTATCTACAGATCAAATATGGCCAGATTTGCCATCTTAACTATATCAGTTCATGTACATCATATATTTCTCCATTTATTTAGGTTTTGTTTCTCTCAGCACTGTTTTATAATCATCAGAATGAAATTTTTGGATATATTTTCTTAGATTTATTCCTAAGGTGTTCTAAGAATTTGGAAACTATATAAATGGGTTTTGTAATTTTTTCCAATTATTTGCAAGAGATTCTTTGATGGATTTTTAGTATTTTCTATATAAACAATGACATGATTTGATGATAGGGAAAGTTATAGGTTTTCTTGTTTGAATTTTATTCCTTTGTTTCTTTATCTGGTCTTATTACAATAGGCAAATTTTTCAGAAACAGCATCTTTTTTTGTCTCCCAATGTCAGGGGCAAAAATTAAATCTTGTACCATTAAAATATATTGTTAGATCTAGGTTTCTCTTACATGTCTGTCTTTAATTAGAGACAGTATCCTACTATTTCAAGTTTACTAGAGTTTTTTATTACTAAAGGGCATTGAATATTTCAAATACATTTGCTGCATTTATTAAAATTATCATATGCATTTTTGCTTTATTTTATCAATATAATAAATGACATTAATTAATTTTCAAATGATGAACCAAACATGCATTCCCAGGATAAAACATACTTAGTTATGATTTGTTATCCTGTTAGATTTGCTTAAAGATATTTTATCAAGGTTTTTTGCATCCATATCCACGATGAATATTTTCTTTTATAAAATTTATTAGTAATACTTGGCAATAGGGTTATTTTGGTCCCATAATCTCTCCTAAAGCAAGCTGGACAGTACATTTTCCTCTACTTTTCTGAAACTTTGTGTAAGGTTAATGCTACTTCTTTGATGTTTGTTGGCATTCACCAAAGAAAACACCTAGATGTGGAGTTTCTTTGGGGAAAGGATTTAATATTTTTTTATTAAATATAGAGCTATTTAGATTTCCTGTTTCTTCCTGGTAAGATGATTTTTCAATAAACATACCTATACCATCTAAGCTGTCAAACTTGTTGGCATCAACTTGTTCATGCTTTTCTGTCATTATTTATTTAACGTCTATAAAATTTTTTACTGTGACCATAATATTGGTGATTTATCTTCTCTCTCTATTTTTGTTTTATTGAATATTGCAACAAGTTGTGTATATGTTGACTTTTTTCAGAAAACCAACTTTAAGCCCTGCTATTCCTCTCTGTATTGATTTTATTTTCTATTTCATTGATTCCCACTCTTATTGTTATTTCTTTTCCTGTCTGTGATTTGGGTTACTTTATCAAACCTCTATCTTTTAAACAAAAACACTTAGTTCATTGCTTTTGCATATTTATATTAAATACAAGCATTTATCTTTCTCTCTAATAAGTGTTATATTTATATTTTCATTGCCATTTTAATCAAAATTAGTTACTTTTGTTATTTTTATGTGATTTAGGAATTATTTAGAAAAGTGTTGTTTTATTTCTACATATTGGGATTTTCACAAATGTCTTATTATTGATTTTTTAATTCCATGAAGGTCAAAGAATATACTCTTAAAGACTTTAATCACTATGTTTATTGAGAATTGTTTTCTGAACTAGTTACTGCTCTATCTTGGTGAATTTATGATGTACACTTAAACAAAATATGAATTCTTCAGTTGTTGGAAATAGTATTATATAAATATCAATTTAGTAAAACTGATAATACTGTTCAGCACTTCTGTGACTTCATAAGTTTTTTAAAGTTTCCCTTTCAATTTTGGAGGGAAAGATGTTAAATGTGCTTTAATTATGGGTTTATGTATTTCTTCCTTTAATTCTATCAATTCTTTCTTCATGTGTTTTGAGGCTTCATTATTAGACATATATACAAGTATATTTGTTAGGGCTTGTCAATGCATTGTTCTTTCTATCATTATGAAATGTTTCCTTTTTTCTTTGGCACAATCCTTGGTCTTCAAGTTTATTTCACCTGATATTAAACTACTTACTATAGGTTTTTTATGTTTACAATGTCCATGATATATTCTTTTTAATCCACTTACAAACAACCTACCTAAACGTTATGTTATTTTTAAATTTAAAATGAGTGTGTTGCAAGTGGCATGTAGTAAGGTCTTGCATTTTTATCCACTTAGTAAATATCTGTCTTTTAGTTATTAAAAAATCCTTTTTGAGTTGATATTTGCATGCAATGTTAAGGGTCCAATTATATTTTTTTGACTGTGGATATTCAGTTTTCCTCATATTATTTTTTTAACCCTCACCCAAGGATATGTTTATATATTTGTTTTTAGAGAGGGGGACAGAGAGAGATAGAGGGAAACATCGCTGTGAGAGAAACATCAATCAGTTGCCTCCTTTGCATGGCCCAAACTGGGAGACAAAACCCTCAACCATTTGGTGCATGGGAGGATGTTCCACCAACTGAGCCACTGGGCCAGAGCCACAACATCATTTGAGAGACTATTTTTTTTTTTGCCCAGTTTGTATTCTTAACACCTTTGTCAAAGATCAGTTCATCATAAAATGTGGACTTATTTCTAGCCTCTTGTACCATCTGGTCAATATGTCTGTCTTATTGCCAGTATTTTAATTACTGTAGCTTTGTAGTATATTTTGAAATCAGGAAGTGTGATGCTTTCAGCTTTGTAGAAATTGGAATACTTGTTTAGTGTTGGTAGAAATGCAAAATGATACAGCTAGTATAGAAAACATATGGTGCAGCCACTGTGGTACAACTGCTATGGTTCGAACAATATGGGGGGTAATCAAGAAATTAATAATAAAACTATGATATAATCCAGCAATCCCACTTCTAGTGTTTTTTTTTTTATTATTATTGGAGAGATAGGAAAGGAGGGAGAAAGAGAGAGGAAGATAAACATTGACGTGAGAGAGAAACATTCATTGGCTGCCTTTTGTCCATGCTTTGAGGGACCTAACCTGCAACCCAGACATGTGCTCTGATCAGGAGTTGAACCAGCAACCTTCGGTTTATGGGACAATGCCCAATCCACTGAGCCACACTGGCTGATGTCCACTTCTAGTATTCATTCAAAAAATTGAAATCCGGATTGTGCAGAGATGTTAGCAACCCCATGTTCATTGCAGCACTATTCACAGCAGCCAAGATGTGGAAACAACCTAAATGACCATCAACAAATGAATGAAGAAAGAAAATAAGGTATAAATACACAATAAAATGTTATTTAACCTCTACAAAGAAGGAAATTCTGCAATATGCAACAACATAGATTAACCTTGAGGATATTATGCTAAGTGAAAAAAAGTCAGACACCAAAGGTCATATACTTCATGATTCCTTTTTTATGAAGTATCTAAAATAGTCAAACTCATAGAATGAAAGAGTGAAATGGTGACTGCCATTGGCTGGGGGGAGGAGTAATGGAGAGTGTTAATTAATGAATATAAGGTTTCAGTTAAGGAGGATGAACAAGTTCTAAAGATCTGGGTGCAGCGTTACACCTGTAGTCAAAAATAGTGTATTATACACTTAAAAACTTGTTGAGGGTAGATTTCATGTTAAGTGTTCTTCCCACAAAAAAGTAAAATAAAAACAATGTAACAGATTTATTAATGCAATCCAAAGCATTAAACATTTCCCTGTCCTCAATATTATGATTATGCTAATGAAGACCAGATTACCATTAGCTTTTGTGAGGATCACATCATGCTATTTTCTCACATTTAGTATCTTGAATTCTAAAACCTATAGCAGCTAACAAGTAATGAGATATCTGATGCAGGTGTTTGAAGGAGGTGCAGTACCTCCAAAATTCAGGTCATAGTGGTTTTTTAATCTTTGTGCTCTGTCATTTGGAAGTTCATTTCCACAGTTTTAAAGTTGTAGCTGGTTCCTATATTTCTGATCATGGTGTCTAAGACCCAGGGGAAAGAAGGCTGTCAAAATGTTCTTGCCAGCGTATTCCCCAGTGACTTCAGCCTTCATCTCATTGAATGTACGTGCAAGCACTTCAAGCAGTAATATATTTTATTGCATTTAATGATTACCCATGGGGTATTCACACTCATTAAGTATTGAGTCTGGGGGACCGGGCAGCAACTTTTCCCATGTGTAAGTGCACGTGATGTTCTGACACACCCCACCAATTTGAACAGTACGCTCCGATCTTTCTAGGTGCTTACAGCCTCCCCATTGCGAATACATTTTATAATCCATGCTGTGTTCTCTGAGTCCCTATTTCACAAACAGGAATATTTTTTCTATTCCAAATTTTCATAAGCTTTCTTGTCTTTTAGTTTCCTGAAGGATCATCATCAACATTGTTTTTAAGTAAGTAGGTCAAAGTGATTTGTTTTATGGAAATAAACAACTATGTTATGAAATATCTCTTTGCTTTGAAACTAGTTACTATATTTCAGGAGTTTAAATCCCAAGAAACAAATCTCCACTTTTCTCCCTCTAGTCTGTTTTTCCTTTTGGAAGCAAGGAGGAATGAAACTCACATTTATTGTTTAGCTACAAAGGTAAGCAATGTACTAGGCACTTGCACAAAACTCATTCAATTGGCCATATTGATTTGCACACGAATTTAAAATTAGGGTCAATACAGAGGAAGAAACAGGTAAATAGTTATCAAACTGGAAACCAATACTTAATTTATGATTACCACTTATGTACATATGTTTTTACAGTTCACCCATTTCTCTTCATTCATAATGGATTATGACAATATTTGTGACTAAATGGTTTTCTCTTTAGTATGTTTGAGAAAATAACATCCAACTTAGTTCAAAATGTTTATATACTCATAGGGATAAATAGGAGATATAAAGAGATGATAAAAAGTTCAACAGGGAAAGAATCTGTCATGATGTTTCTGTCCTGGTAGCAACACGGTGGTTATACTAATGAAATGATAGGCTGAATTGCAAGATTATAACATGATGACCTGCTGAGAAGACCATAAAACTACAGAGAGTACCTATCAATACAGACTCCAAAATCATGTAATTTCTACTAGAATTTGAAAGTGCCATAAAGGCATAAACATTGGGTTTTAGCAGAAAACTCAAAGATTGAAATCAAGTAAATATATACTTTAAAAAAGGTATGAGTGTATTATTGTCTAATAATTTTATTAGAAATATTGACAGTAAATACTGTCAATACTTTAAAGTAATACTTCTATTACTTTATGACATTTGACAAAAAAATTTATTTTCCTTCTTTCTTGATAGGCAAAATGCTCAGTTCATGAGACCCTCAAGAAAATAAAATCTCTCCTTAACCAATACAGAGGATAAACAGATGAAACTATCCCTTTAAGTAGGATATTTAGATACCTGTTTTCAGAAATTTATTCAAATACTTCAATCTCTTGATAAGCAAATAGTATATAAGTGTAAATATTGCTATCTATGGTTATTATTTTTCTCAGAAATCAAGGCACAATATTCTTGGAAACATAATTAAAATTTGTATACTCTTATTAAATGAAATTATTATCTAATGAGGGTTGCTCTCAAAATAGAACTGCTTTAAGAAATGTTTATGAATGTTATTTAATTCATCCCCAAAGCTTCAAATGGAAAAAGTGAAGGGACCTCCCGAAAGAGCTCTGCCTAAATCCCCATGTGTCACCTTGGTTCAGCAAAGTGTGTTTAACATGGAGGAATGCTTTATAATTAGAAATCAACATCTTAGTCTAATATCAGATCCAAGAGGACTTGGATTGTATAAATTGTGTGTGCTTTTTAATCTAAAAATGTGTATGCTGTGTGTGTGTACATATGTCTGCATGCATGTAAGAATCTAAGCAATTTACAGCTGTCCAAAGTTGATCAGATCCTATTAAAATACACATAGGCTATGATGTCAGGCAATCTTAGTACAAAGTCTGGCTTCATATCAACCTGTGTGGGTTTAGAAAAAGTGCATAATTTCCTTAAATTGTGCTTTCTTGTCTCTCAAGAGGGGATAATATAAGAATACTGCTTATTAGCATGATTGTGATTATTATTTAAGCTAATATGCATAGGCATATAACCTGGTACTCTGAATGTACAAGCTCAAAAATGCTTGTATTTTTATTATCTTATCATGTTGCCAACACTCTTATTTCTTTCCTGCTTCTGTTAGAATCACCCATTCAATTCTCCAGAGCCAAGGGAACAGTATTGCAAATTGGTTAAGATCATGGTATAAAATAAAGAATGGGATGATTGGGTTCATATCCATTTCCATCACCACCAGCCACATGATGAAGACAAGGTCCCCATGCTTTCCAAACTTCAACTCTCTTCTCCAGAGTATAATGTGCTGGGGGAGGTAATCAAGAGGATGTGACCTACAGCCTATTATCCCGTGATCAGGACTTGAACAATCAGAGGCTCCTCACCCCAGCCTTGGTCCTTTGAATGTGTGTTCTACTCATCATTCCTACAATGGGATCTGTTCCAAGGGTATAACTTTGAGAGAGCAAGGTGTTACTGAGGTCATCTGGACTGTATATGTGACTGAGTACAGTTAAGCCTTCCATGTAAACTTTAAACATTTGTCAGGTAGGAGTGATGATCTACTTCTAGTGTGGTAACTCAAGACAAGTTTCGGTAAATTTTCTTGCTTATTAAATGTACCACCTATGGAGTGGTCTGCTTCTTTCTTAAGTTGCTCCCTGCCTTCTGAGTATGGCACCATTTTTAGATCTCACCTAGGAAACTCCTAAGTTTGAGAACTGACATGACAATAATTATATCTGCCTACTAGAAAAAATGAAAGAGAAAAATATATAAAAGTCTTTTAGTAGAATGTTTTACACATAATTCAAAATAAAGTAACTGTTGTTTTTTATAACATTCCATGTTAAAACATCTTGGTAACTTCAAATAAATATGACACAAATTATAGTAGCAGTTTTTAACTCAATTTTGTGAATAGCATATATGGTAAAACAAGCAGTACATGTGATTTTTGCCTTTATTAAAAAAGCATTTTATGAGTGAGTTATTTAAGATAGTGGATTAACATATTTCATTTACATATATCATATGCGAATATAAAATTAAGTATTGAATATCCGGTGCCCTTTAGAGTTTTGTACTTTGGTGTAACAGGCACATGTTCATAAATGTTAAAAATGATATTGATCGAAGTTAAATTTATAGTATAAAGTATAACCTTAAGAAATTGTCCATAAATTCAGGGAAAAAACAAAATTAGATTTAAAATAAAATAGATATCAAACCTCTAGATCACAATATCTTTTACCAAATGTCCTCTGGAAAGGTTAAAACAATTTAATTTTCCTCTAGTAACAGGAATGATAAATTCTTTGAACCCCTAACAATACTGATATTTTTAAATCTTTTTTCAAAATTAATAAAATGGAATTCTTTTCCATTATAGAGTGTTTTTCTTCTATGAGAAATATTAGATCATTTATATTATTTTACCATTGATGTGTTTAATCTCTTCCTATTTTTTGATTGATTCTTTATTATGTCTTATGTCTATTCTTCTATTTTCTATTTATTTTTGGTGTTTCTTGTATTAAATTGAAGCATAGATTGATATTTTTATTCTTCTGATAACAAAAATTTCTTTCAAAATTCACCTCTCTTTTTCTATCAATATACTATATTGTTCAATTAAAACCATATGGGATAAGCCCTGGCTGGTGTAGCTCAGTGGATTGAGTGTGGTTTTAAAAATGGGATAAAAATTAAACCCATATCATTTACTATTTTATTGTCTTAAATTACCATATAGATTTTTTCAAAAACATAATGATAAATGTATTTATTTATTTGTAGTAATCATCAGTAGATTCTGGGTATACTAGTGAGGACCCTTTCAACTTTAAGTGAGAAAAACAATCTCAAATTTGCTGAAGCAAATCATAAATAAACAAACAAAAAGTTTAGTGGCTGTGGGAGAGTGAGCTTATATTAGCCAATATAACTGAAAATTATAATTATGTCATCAGTGCACAGTTATTTTCTTCTGTTAACTACATTCTCAAACTTTGCTTGTTGGCCCCACGCAGCAAGATTGTGTCCTAATTGTTAACAGACACCATCAAAAAAACCCACCTATTTCCCAATATTTCCAGCAAAAGTCTTGAGCATGACCCCTCTGCATTTCTGTCAGGTCACTTGCTTATTGAACCAACCAGTGTGGCTGTGGGGAAGAAATAAACTTGATAGCTTAGATTAGGTTGAATGCTTGCTCCTTTACCCTTTGAAATAAAAAAATGGAAAGTTGTAATTTCCTGTAGAAAAATTATTGAGCTGTTAACCAGAAAAAAAGAGGAATAACTGCTGTGCAGAAAACCAGTCAAACAAAAAATAGTATGTGTGTCCTACAATAAAATTATATCGTTTAAATCATTATTTTCCTTAGGTATTACTCAAAATATTTAAAATGTGCACAAATTAATTTAAAATTAGAAAAAATGTACAAATAAAACTATTATAAGTAATATATTCCATGTTCTTTTACATATGTTGAAATAAAAGAGAAGGGCCTATGGAAAAGTTATGTACATGGGTACGTACTGGCAAAATTAGTATGTCCTAGGTTCTCTCTTACTAGATTCAGCATAAATTATTAAATAATGTATACAATTGTGAGTACATTATTAGAGGTAATGTTATAAATTAGACAAAATAGAAAACTGGTCATCAAAATATTTTAGCCTTTTTTTGAATACAGAAAATTCTAATGGGCTATATATATGCTCCCGTTTTGCTTCGATTGGCCTAAAGCCTCTCTGTCACGATTTGTCCAGTGGCATAAGTGAAGGTGATTCATTTCTAAACTGCATCTTCTTTTTCCCACTTATTGTCAAGCTACACCTAAAGTAAATACCCTTAATAATAATTTCAAAGAAAGTTACATAAGTTCAAAACATTTAATGCAATCATCATTTTTTGACTATCTATTTTGTGTTTTCTATTCTGCTAAAATACCAAGGAGAATTAAAGTATTTCTGAAGAGTTGATAACCTTGGAGAAATATAAAAAGTAGAAAATAAAGAATTACATTAAATTAATTTCACAACTATAAGCATACATATCTATTTCAAAAAAAATTTAAATAGACCATTAGGATTTGCCCATATCTAAACGTTTCAAGTTTATTCTTTCCATTTTTAAAGTTTAGTCCAATTATCAATATATGTTATTTCAGAAAAATTTTTAACTACTCATGTACATGGATCTGAAAACTTTTCCTAGAAATTCCAATGTCTTTATTATGATGACTTTAAATTCATACAGTAATATGATGGTTAATAAAAGATATACTGTGTAAGTGTAGGTACAAAAGTACATATTCCATCTCAGAAATATTTTTCATTTCTTGTTATGTAATCTGATTTTATCTTCATTTTTCTATGCAAAGTTCTTGGTTTCTGGGTAGAAGCTATTTAATATAGGTATATGACATTAAAGTCACTCCTGAAAGATGTAAGTAGTAGAGAAAGTTTTTCTTGCTTTTGGAAGCATTCAGGTATTTTGACAGTAAACAAGAAAAACTGCTCACTTTACCATCTAAAGCAAAGGTTTGTTTTGGTAAATAAGTGTTGTTGTAGCACAGCTGTGCTTTTCTGTTTATGCATTTTCTGTGCAGCGTTGAATAGTTCTGACCAAAAAAATGGGGTCCACAAAACTCACACTTTTTTGACTCTGGCCCTTTATGGAATTAAAAGTTTACCAAAGCCTGATTTAAAGTGTTCCCTTATTTCCATACTATCAATGGAATGGATATTATTCATATCCATAATATCTAATGGATATTAGAATATTAATATTCTAAGTCAACTAAATATGAAGTTATATTTATTCAATACAGCTTTAATTAAATGACATCAAAATCAGGTAAGTAGTAATGAAAGATTAGAATCTAATAGCCTTAGTGAGCATAAGTTTGCGCTATACAAGTAATATTTAACTAGTTATCAAGAAGTGTATTTCCTGAGTTTATTCTGGGCTTCCTTTCCAACAGGCATATGAAATTTGTTGGGTCCATTATCTCTGAAACATTTATCTACAAAATAGGAATAACAATACTTCGGCTCCTTTTTCTAAACAGGCATTGGCAGAATCAGATGGAATAAATTTTAATGTCTAAAACTCCATACGAAATGTAGCAAGTGCTGTCAATTTTTAATTATAAGTGAATGTAGTGTAAACATTTCATGCTTAGGAACTTTTTCATAATAAAATAGATTAAATCAATTTAAGTGGCCTATTCTGAATTCAGACTGTAATGTAAGGCCATTCAGTATCATTAGGCTTATTAGCTCCTCTTGAGCCAAAAAGATTCTCTCTATTTCCATGTGCTGGAACCATGTAGTCATTGCATCGTTGTGCTCCCCAAGGCTGAGTATACCCCACCTAGAGACTGCCTCACCTGCAAGTGAGTTACTAATAACCCAAAGTAGGTCACTCCTCAAATAAGAGAAATAATCCAACACTGGTTATACGTCTGGTAAAATTTCTACTTATACTGAACATAAGATTGTGTTCTTAATCTTGGCTTTGCTGTTCTCACTTCTCTCATGCCCAGTATGAAAGTTTTGTTAATACCTAGACTGTGCTTCTGTCCTGCAGGGAAATAAAGCTGGCTTACTTCACAACCTGTTCTCTATCCTGCTGTCTCATTAGGGATCGCTTAATTGGATTTGCTCTTTATTTGCATAATATTTACCAGCCTCTCATCCTAGACTCATTTTTCTCCATGATAATGACTTTAGATACATAGATATCAATATATAGGTATAGATATAGATGTGCATAGTTTATAGCTCTGCTTAATCAGTTGGTCCCTGTTTGGATTCTGGCCCATGTTGGTCTTCCTTAACTTGTTGCTTCTATGTGACCCTATACAAATCAAACACTAAATCAAAATTTTCATAACCTGATGACTTCAGTGCACCTTGAAATAAATTATTTAACTGAAAATTGGCTGACCCCAGCCCCAGCTAGTGTGGTTCAAGGGACTGAGTGCTGGTCTGTGAACTAAAGGGTCTCCGGTTCAATTCCCTGTCAGGGCACATGCCTGGGTTGAGAGCGCTAGGTCCCCAGTGCGGGACATGTGAGAGGCAACCACACACTGATATTTCTCTCCCTCTCCTTCTCCCTCCCTTCTCCTCACTCTAAAAAGAAATAAATAAAACCTTTTTAAAAATGAAAAGAAAATTGGCCTACTCCAAACAAGAACTTTAAAATGTACTTTTCTATAAGTCTATTTTTAAAAGTTTGAATTTAATCAAATTTCCCCATCTACAAATAAGTCTAACATTGCAATCATGGATAGCCTAAGACCTAAGGTTCATTAAAGATAGGAAAGTGGATAGATTCTGGCTGATTTCATATTTCTCTTCTCGTTCAATACCCTATGCCTACAGGATCTCCTACTATTTTAAAGTGGTATGACTTAAAACAATAAGCAAACTTAGAAATCAAAAAGTGAAGATCGACAAAGATAATGCTCTAGAAAAATAAGTGATGTTACACTAAGAACCACTAAATAAAGCTGCCTGCTAAAGAAATTGGGTTAAAACTGAATAAATATTTCTGGAAAATTTCCCTACTTATATTATGTTAAAACTAAAGGAACCATGTTGATTTCTCTAAATAGAAAGCAAACATCTATCTCTAAGGTAATTAGCATCCCAATTGTGATTCCAGTGTGAAATTGTCTATAGACCAGGTAAAGTAAGACTCTATTTGACTGATGAAAACCATCATTAAAATTTAAGCACACAGGGAAGATCAAAAGCACTAAAGGGTTAGCATGTTCAGCCTTACTTTCTTCCAAGAGTTGTACATGGTTGTGCAAACTGTGCATTGATTGTGAAATATCTCCTTAAAAGATACCATTTTCTGACCAGTAAAATAGAGAATATTTTTTACTTTAGAGAGAAGTTCAAATATAATATCTCTGCTGAACTTAGTTTTAAAAGGCATAAAAATATTACCTTAATTAATTCAGTAATGAATAGTAATGATTCATAAACTGAGAATTATTGTACTTTATTAACTTTTTAAAGATAATTGAATAGTGGGATATCAATACTTCCTCATTAGTAATATAACTTAAAAAATTTTTGAAAATTTTTTTATTTCTACTACAGTTATTATGGTAATGATTTTAATAAATATATTTTCTGTTAATGAAGAATAATAGAAGTGATATATACACTAAAAGTATGCCTTGGAAATAAAGTACATAGCACTGAAATTATAAAAACTCTTATAACTTTCTGATTCATATAATCAGTGACAAATGATAGTGCATGTAGCTCATTATTTTTGAGGCTTATAAAAGGATTTCACAAAGGTGCATACTTCATAAAAATAAATTCCAGCAATATTTAGCTAGCCCATAAATAATTAAAATCCCTATTATCCAAATTGGATTACTTTGATATAAATGCTTACTGTTTCCATTATTACTCACATTACATGAGCATTACAGTGATGCTCAATCAAAATATGTTGGAAGTCCTAAGTCATTTTTATAAACAATACTATGTGCTGGCATGGAATTTTTAAAAGGTAACAAGTATTTCTGCAGAAGCATCTTTTACTATGGAATCACAGCTAATAAAGATTTTTTAATTGAAAAAAATTTTTAGAACATTAGTGAGCAGTCTGTGCCACCCACCCCGTGTTGTTTAAGTTCTCCCTTCACTTTCTTCTGTGTAATTCTGAGCAAAATTTCGTGCAGAGAGGTATGTAAAGATATAAGTGGGGACAAAGGAAAAATGATCAGATACTCATGTATGCATGAGGTATGAAAAAGTGAATTGTGTGATTTCAGTGACTCTGCGTATGAATTAAATGTTCTTATGTTTGCATTTCAATCAGGCATCGCACAATATAAAGATGAACAGAGAATTTCATACCAATATTTTAAATGTTTAATTTTTCTTTACTTAGAATGACATCAAGTAGCGATTTTTGCTAGGCACTTCACATTTTTTATTGCAACAATTCTTTTTTATTTTTATTGGAGTGGCATTGGTTAATAAAATTATATAGGTTTCAGGTGTAAAAGTCTGTAATACATCATCTGTATATTATATTGTGTTTTCATCATCCAAAGTCAAGTGCCTTCCATCATGGAATAACTCCCTTGTACCCTCTTCTACCTCCCCCCATCCCCTTTGTCTGTGTTTATGAGGGTTGTTTCCATGCTTAATCCTTTCATCTTTTTCTGCCATTCCCCCAAACCCCTTCCCCTCTGACAACTATCAGTCTGTTTTCTGGATCTATGAACATGTTAATTTTGTTCATTAGTTTATTTTGTTCATTAGACCACACATATAATTGAAATCACATGGCACTTTTCTTTATCTGACTGGATTTTTCACTCAGCCTAACACTCTCCAGTTCCACCCATGCTGTTGCAAAAGCTACGATGTCTTGCTTTTTTAATGTATGAATAATATTCCATTGTGTAAATGTACCACAGCAATAAAAAAAAGAAATGGGGAAAGATCATGGGGGAAAAAAAGTAAAAGCCTTATATTTCGGTACCTTTAATGGAATTTTTATCCTTATTTTTGAACAAAGGACCTGTGTTTTCATTTTGCACTGGGTGCCACCAATAGTATATCTAGTCTTGCTGGTGGAATGAATGCTCGTGGGAGGAAGGGGAAAAGCTTTGAGTCAAGGGAGCAGTCTGTGATATAGCTACAACAAAAGCCTCCGCCAACAGCACAGGGAGCCTTCAAGCTGGCAGAGCCTTTAGAGGTGTTCCCAGCTGCAGTGAGAGTATGAGCCTTTATACCTTGTGTCTGATAGTCTACAAAGGCAGGCTGCCCTGTGAAGACAACTCTCCAGGCCAGGGTGATTCCCAGGGAGGAACTCAGATGCAAGCTGTGAGCTGACATCTTTCCAGCAGCTGGGAAAGGAGTGACTCAGTCCCGAGGAGAGATCTGAGCAGAGCAGCACAGCCTCCAGGTCAACAAATAAGGCAGTTGGACCTTATGTCAGATGTTGTAATGCTGTAACTATCTAGTTTCAAGTGGTTACATTTTAATTTTCTGAGAGCCCCCTAACAAAGAGTATTCCATGCAGTAGAGTCTCCACATTGCCCATGAATAGACCATCAAAGGGAAATCAGGAGGCTTCTGACATCTGGCAGCCTGGTATTCCAGAGTCCGTCTCCTAAGTCAAAGCTTATAGATAGTCAAATCTGAAAATATTTCATGTAGAGCATCCTGGAAGCAGACCCAGGAGAAAGAGGCTGACAAATAAACTCTTGACTAGGAAAGAAACTGTTACTTGTCTGTTTTGTTTTGCCACAAGAGCTTTTATCTCATGCTGAGTTGGAGACATGTAATGAAAGCTTTACACATACATCATCATGTGTGCTCTGCTTCATTAGGGTCATAACCTTGATATTGCTGGGCCTTCAGTCCAATGTAATACATAAGATATAGCTATGTCTGCATTTAAAAAATTAATCAGGAAGCAACAGTCTGCTGGACACTCATGCTAAAGTGATTCTACTAAGCCATGGATGCCTCCCACAGTCAATTTCCCCAGTTTTAAATGAGTGCTTTTATAATATTTCATTAAATTTTTTAATGAAGCAGAGAGTACTTTAAGAATATATGTAACACACAAACAGATACTCAAATACTTTCTATTTCTTGTAGTTTGACCTGTTAAAGCTGATTTACTTTTTCATCGTTTTCCATCAGAACAGGGTTATGGTAGTATAATTCCTGCAAATAGTGCCAGCATTTGTTGGTGGCTGAGAAGCTCAGCAGCATTGGTGGCAGCAGTGGGGAGAGGGAACCCGCTGATTCTGATGAGCACTTGGTAGCATGCTGCTCCACTCCCATGACCTTTGTCCAAGCCCCAGCAATAGAATCTTGGGTATATTTTTTTGTCTGTGTCCATATCTGTCCCCTCTTCAGGGCTAATTCTTGGGTGTGTAACTAGTGCAGTCTCACAAGGCCCCACAATCAGAACACCCCTAAAGTTTAAGAACCCCAGATTTGCTTTGATATTTTCCTGTCATGTCTTGAAATCTTACTTTTTCAATAAAGGGCCCTGTATTTTCATTTTGCTTGGGGCCCACAAATTGTATGGGTTTCTCTTGTCCATCTTCCATAATTCCTGATAGGTCTGGAGAGGTGATAGACCATCTCAGAGAAATTTTGACATCTGAAAGCAAAATAGTAGCCTCCTACAAAAGACAAAATACTTTCTGTACATAAAAAAGATGAAAGTGAAGCTGCTCTGGCAGAAAAGGGATGGAATCCGACCCATTTGGTCTTCGCCACTATAAACCCTTAGGTTAAGTCTGCAAAGTCTTCAGAATCAGTGAAACACAAATTGGACACCATTGCCTTAGGGTTTATTCTACAGACAACAGTAAAATAAATATCCAGAAAATAGTCATTCAACTAATCTAGCCAGTAATATTTGCACACATTTCTCTAAATTAACTATTTGTGGTTTACAGGGATCTTTTGGTTTAGGTTTTTGGGTTGTTTTTTTTTTTTTTCCATTTTCTAAAATATCTGGTTTTGTCCCCTCCCCCAAAAGATAGATGGCACATAAAAGATACTAAAAGTGTTTAGATGACTTATGATAGTAACCAGTTAATAGGTGCTTCTTCTTTACCATCCAACATACTAAACTCTGTTTATAATCATGTCATTGAATTTTCACAATGCTGAAGCCCAGAAGTGCCCCACCTTAGACAACTAATAGACTATACAGCTAACAATAGAATTTTAATCCAGTATGGTCTGACTCCAATGTCCTTGAACTAAACATCAATAAAAAACTGAAATCAATCATCTGTTTCAGAATGCTTAAAACCTCTATTTGTTAGCATCTGTAGTAAAACTAATTATAATTAGAAAAACATTGTGCTGAGCAGAAATGGGAGTAGTTTAAAATGGGTGGAAATGTGAGAGAAGTCAGAGAAGAAAAGTGAGAGTCACAGATGCCATGCCCAGATCTAACTCACATGCTTGGGCTCTTGATAGCAATTTTTATTCATTTGCAAAAGGAGAAAAAAATGTTAAGTAAATATCTTTAGAAATTTGGTCTGAGTCCAATGTTTGTTGATTTGCATGAGCTGAGTGGAACAGAAAAAGAGATTAGAAAGAAATAAAAGGATATTGAAATGCCAGTGATGAAAAAATATGAGGCAATTCCACAACTGGACTCTTTACATAATGTCGAAGAGTAAATTTGCATGTGAAAACTGACTTTTTAAATATATAAATATTTTCTTCTGAAAACTCCATCAACAAAAATAACTCTTCCTACTGAAATCATTATGCTTCTGGGAATTGGACAAGTCACATCACTTAGAATTCATTTGCTTGGGTTCTTTCACAAGAAAGTAATCAATTCAGTTCAAGAAAGCAAAGTGTTCTATGCTTGGCACCATCTGCATGATCAAGTGAGTCATTGAAGTAGAGTAGTCCTGATTCATTTGGAAAATATATATATGTAAAAATGAGTATGTAGTGGATTAAATTGGCAAATTATATATACAGACATTTTATATAGAGAAAACAAATACTGAAGTACCATTCATTTTACTAATGCAAGGGAAAATAGGAATATAACACAAACTTTTGCCTTACAACTTGACAAAATTTTTGTTTGGCTTCTGTTTGCTTTTGAAAATACACAAGAATGAGAGGATACAGATAACAGTTTATGATCATATCGAATTCATAGAAGTAAAATTTAGTTCAGTCTCTTATAAAATCAACTTACAGTGGGTATTAAAATGCCATAAAAATACTTGTTCTCTTTGAATAAATATTTTTATTTCTGAGAATCTGTCCTTAAGAAATAATAAGATACTAAAAATTAAAGCAAAATTTCAATGTGAAGATATGTAGGATACTACCCTTATTAGAGAAAAACTGGAAGAAAATCCAGTTCCATCATTAGAGAATGGTTTATGAAAATTATAATACATAAATAAAAATTATATAGTCATAAAATTATTTTCACAAGGAGTTTTTAATTACCATGCAGAATAATCTTAAAATATAAGTGGTAAAAAAGTCATGTCAGTTATAGATATACTTTGTTATGAATTATATATGAAAACGTGTAGATCTAAATGCATAATCTACAAAAGAATGCATATATAAATTTCAGCATATTTATGAATTAAATGTTCTACAGTAGTGAAAAAGAGTGATGTATGGCTGTAAACATCACATAGATTAACCTTCTGGACATAAATGTGAAAGGAAAAAAGCAAGTTTAGAAAAAGTCAATATGGTTTTATTTATATTAAGTTCAAAATCATGCCAAATCAAATAATTTTTGCCTAAGTATACATTCACATGTGTGAATTATGGGGCAGGGAGACTGTAAACACACAATGCAATGTGATATATGTATTCAGAACAGTACTATTTACTTAGGAACAGAGGGAGATAAGATCTGAGAGGGCCCATGGAATTTCAAAGTTATTGGTCATTTTCTCTTTCTTGAGTAGTAAATACTCACATGGTTGGAATTTTTCATACAAGCACATTCTTCACACACATGCACAAGCATAAAGTATCTTCAAAATTTAATACAAAAAATGTTGAAAGAGAAGGCGGAGGTGGGGACTGATTGAAAGAAGGTGAAAGGACTAGTCAAAGAACTTGCATGAGGGATCCATGGACATGGACAATGGTGTGCGGATTGACTATGACTCAACTTTGTCCTTACATTTATGGTCAGGAAACATCTGCAAAATAAGTTCAAAAGCAGTTACCCAAAATTTTAGCCTTCAGAAATGTCCTGGTACAGGATGTTCTATCAAGGGGAAAATTTAGTGTAAGTATTCCTAGTAGTCTTCAAGTATATGAATATAGATAAAACCTTAAGTTTTGTTTAGTTTTTTACAAATTGTGTTAATATTTATTACAAAATATAACTGAAAAGATAAAATAAAATATGTTTTCAGGACACAGAATACTAAGCAAATAGTATTACTGTTATTTTTAAAAATTTATTACTGAGGAAGTAATTTGGAAAATGAAACTTTAAATTATATAGAAAAGATTAAGAAAACTTCCTGAAATATTGATAGGCAATATAGCATGTAACAATAGGTATAATAATCTATATAATCTCTTTCCCTAGAGAGTGGCCTAAATTCTTATATATTCATTTCACACTTTACAACTATATACAACACAGAATATACATAAAGCAAGACAGCATGAGAGAGCCAGCTATTGCAAGAAAAATCCTAATGTTCATAGATTATACAAGTATAATATTTTAATAAAAAGTAAGTTAGACATTATCCAGTGGAATATTAGTTCAATTCTTTTATTTTTTTAAAATGCAGAAATTGAAAATTAGAGTGCACGTAGTAATTTAGCAGGGTCACAAAGAGTTATAGAACCAAACATCTTTAACCTATTATGGAAAGACAAAAAAGAAACAGAATGGCAGAGAATTTGATCAACAGATTTTCTTTACATACTATCAATCCAAATTATAATTTTAATTTTAGGATGTAAAAATGTTTCATGTTCCTCTTTTTGCATTCACTCAGGCATTATATGCCAAGAAAATACTAATCAGTTATATATTTTCCAATTTGCAATTATGTTCTTAATATAAGGAGGGAATTTGATTTAATCCATAGTTATCTATTGTCAACTGTAAACAAGGCACCAGGATAAAATCTGAAAGACAAAAAAAAATATATAATTGAGTTCTTGCCCCAAGGAGATGACAATGTGAGATGGTCTCTGTCCTATTTCTTTTGTAGAGATAATAAAAAGGAGAAGGAAATAATATATATTCAACATCGCACACACATTGGGTCTGTTTGCATGTTGTCACATAATCGTCACAACATTCCTACCAAACTGGTTTGTTGCCCCAAATTTTTATAAGATATTGGAACTCATGGAACCAGACAAGCAACTTTCCCAGTAACACACAGGTAACACGTAGCAAAAATGCGATTTGAACAAAGGTCTGTTTGTTGTTGAAGCCTGAATTTCTCTGCTTAACTCTGTGAATTCCATCTCATTCTATTGCCTATAAAAGAATCTTGAGAGGTCCAACAACAAAACATATTCTCTTACTAACTAGATGCAAAAATTGAAGTCTAATACTCAATAAGGAAAATCTTATAAGGCGTTTCTTCTCCAACTCGTTTAAAGTACATGAGTGTCTGAAGTAAAAAGGAAGGAAAGAAAGGAGAAAGAAAGAAAGAAAGAAAGAAAGAAAGAAAGAAAGAAAGAAAGAAAGAAAGAAAGAAAGAAAGAAAGAAAGAAAGAGAGAGAGAAAGAAAGAAAGAAATTAAGAAATTCATTGATTCCAGGTCTTGCCCTGTACTCTTTAAGTTAGTAAACACTAATTTTTCTTGTCTTCAGAAAAAAAAAAATGCTCAAGATACTTTCAGGTACTAATAGATTTCTTTTAGAACCCCAACTAATTTTATAAAGAATTTTCTTATTGCTAGATAACAGTTCAAATATTAACAATAGAATATTTCAAGCTTTTTAGTTTATAATCCTTCTCCCCATCTAATGAATAGCAATTCGTTAGTGGTATCTATAAGCAACTCTGTGTTTTTGTCAGTTGTTACATGCTGAAGTTAACAATTTAAAAATGAAGAAGATTAAACAAATTATGTAGCATTATGTAGAATCTTCTAGACTGTAAGTAAAGGTTCTTATTAAATTCAAATACTTTAAAATAAATGAGCCACATCAGCTTGGGTTATAGGCAAGAACTTAGTTGTATTGCATTCATCCTGTAAATGGCAATTACTGAAAAATTCTAAAACTTTCCTACAACTACATAAGAATAAATAATCCCCTTCCCCCCCCCCCAAAATACCTTTTTAAAGATAGATTAAAGCAGTTAAAGATGCTTCTGGATTGCAATACAGAAGCAAAAATTGACAGTCTCACACATCGCTAACAGCTGTGCATGTCTGGAAAGCAGGTGCTAGAGTTTGTGCTTCTAGTCAACCACATAGCACACACATTTGGAGACATAGTGGCCATTTAAAAATATTTATTTAGTAGCCCTTACTCTTTCTTGTCATAATTTCTTTTTTGTAGTTTTTAAGTGCTTTAATTCAAAGTTAGAAGGTTCTTATTTCTCCTTCCAGGTTTTATCACCAGATATTGCTTCTTATCAAATGACAACATATTTTTACTTTTTCAATACAGATGTCCCCATTTGCCCCCTTTGCCTGCCTCCACTCATCCTCCACCTTGCTTTCCCTCTGGCAATCACCACACTGGTGTCTGTGTCTATGGCTTGGGCATATATGTTCTTGGCAAATCCCTTCATCTTCTTTTATCTCAACCCCCATCCCCCTACCCTCTGATATAATTTATCATTCTAGAATCCATGTTCAAGAGAACTGATCACTTTATTTTAGCCACTCTCTGCAAGGAAAATCAGAATCTTCCAATCTTGTGAGTATCCAAGATTTGACTATAGAACTGTGGTAGAGGTTTAATTTTCCCTCCCAGAATATAAATTAGCTGTAGCTAGTGTCACATTTCCAAATACAATAAAGAACTTTCTCTGGCATTTGACTTTTCACATTGCAATAATCTCCATAAAATATAAAAGCAAATTAAATGACTTTGAATACATCAGCTATGTGCCTGGAGGATGAGTGTGATCACTCTTTATATGATAAATCAACAAAATGTAATGTTTTTGTAAATGCCTGAAGGGTGCTATTATAAAATAATTATTGTGAGCTCTGGTTTAGTAAGTTTTTAAAGATTTTGAAAACTTGAGCTATGAGCAACCCCACTTTGGGGAAAAATAGCTGTACCTCACCAGAAATCACGGCTGGATCCCAGGCTTCCAGTCTTTATTAACACATCAGGTTTTTGCTTTTTTTTTTCCTTTTTGCTGTAATTCCCCTATAAAAGGCGTATTGTGCAACCTGTTCTAATATGCAAAAAAAATGGGGAACAATGATACTAGTAATTTTGCCTCCTTTTGACCTTTTATTTTAATTCTTGTTTAGGAGAATTCTATTTTCCCATACATAAATTTTAAGTCTGAGATCACATTTTATGTTAGATTTGATTTTTGGCAATAGTTCAACATAACCTGTAATAAAGAAAAAGAAGCTAAGGCTTTTCTGGAAATAAGGCCTTCTGACTCTTCTAAGTTGTAACTTTAGACAAAAATGTAAAAGTTCATTTTCTCAAATATCATATTATAAATGCTCATCTCAGGGCTCATTCTGGAAATGTGCTCTGCAGGGGCACATTTATGTACTGCAGGACTGGGCACCATTGGCCATGGGTGGGCTATTCATTTGAGCCAAAATTAGACAATCCATCAGTTTAGTAGTGACTTGTCAGATAACCTCTTCCAAAATTCAGAATTAAAAAACACAGTCTATAGTTAGTCACTATTTTTAGTATCTCATAACATAAAATAAAGCTGAGACTGAAGCTGCCATATTTGGACATGGTATAAAAATTACTCCAAGAATCAGATAAAGAGAAGGCAAGAGATGAAGACAATGTAAGAGACCTCGATGTGTGCAAGACCATGCAACCCCTGAGAAACTGAGAAAGAAAATGTGATTCATGACATTTTAGCTCAGAGTTCAGTTAGACTTTATTTACTCCCCATTGATGTTTGCTTTACTTCTGTATCCTTTAATAAATCTATTTCTTAGAGCTCACTTGAAAATTTAAATTGCAAAACAAAACCTAGATTAATGCAGGATAGATGACTTAATTTACAAATTAATAAAGTCATTTGCTGGCACCAAATTTTATCATCTTTTATTTTTAGTTTTTACTCTGGAAATTATGCATCATACATTGTCTCTGTTTTTATGTACATAACCACATACCACAAGCAAAGCCTTGCTTAAATATTGAAGTCACCTGAGAGCCTGGCTCAAATAATCCTTTCTTTGATGGACCAAACTACAATTTAAAGAGCATTTACAAACAAATGCACAGGATTTTTTATTTGTAGACATAAACATAGGAGCTATTTTAGAATTGCATACAGTTGTTCTATTTTATATATCAATTTTAACATTTAGAGCTATTTTTCTCCAAAAGATTTAAGTAAAACCTTTTATCCTGGGAGAAAATGGAGCACCCAGAAGCTTCTTTCTCAGTGCTTCAGGAGATTGTTAAAAATTGAATTGTGCTCCTGAGAACTATCACTATAATATGCCCCACTTTATTGAATTTGTTGCTTTCCGCACAGAAGAAAACATCTAATATTTTTAAATTAAATTTATTGAGGTGACATTGGTTAATATGGTGATATAGGTTTCAAGTGTAGAGGAAACATCTTATTTAATTACTAAAATTAATTGTGTAATCTTGTTGATGTTTTCTCATGAATAAAATGAGATTATTAACTGTAATAATAATATACTAACATCATAATGTTATTGTGAAAATTAAATGAGATAATACATGAAAAGCATCAAATATACATGTATTTTAGACAGTGGCTGAGACATACTAAGCATTCAACATAGATTCATCATATTTCTTACTAGATGAAAGAAATGTGCCTAGAGAAAGATTATTTAACATTTTTGAGATATAATTTATATAACATACAATTCACCCATTTAATGTACACAATGTAATGTTTTTTCACTTTACCATAGAACTGTGCAACCATCACCACAATCAATTTTAGACAGTTTTATCACCTCAAGAAAGACCATACACTATAGCTATTATTCCTCAATCCTCCATCACCCCAACCCCAAGCAAGCACAATCGAAATCTGTCTTTCTGGATTTGCCTGTTCTGAACACAAGCCATGATGAATAGGCAAGAAGTATATAAAGAAAACTGAAAATTAAGTGTTCAGTTCAGTATACCATGTACTTCGATGATTCTAGAAATAGTAAACCTTAATGAATTTCTTAGAATTCTTAAATTAGAGCATATAGTAGATTTTCTTCCCTCTGCAGAATTCTTCCTTTCAACATAAAGGGAATAGCAAGCACCAGGGACTTGGACCGCTGCCCAGTGTGCTGTGCATAGCATGAAAAGCTATGATCTTTTGACCCATGTCCCACATAGAGCTGATAATGAAGCAATCGGGCCCTTAGTTTGTTTAAGGTGAAGCTTACTCCTCTGTGAACAGTACAATAAAGAAAAAAGTAGAAAATTTCTTTTCTAAGAAAAACGTTCAGGAAATTTCAGGGACTGAGATCAACGGCAAAAATGGATATCATGAATGGCTTGCTGAAAACTCATGAAATGGTAAAATCATTTCAGATGTGACGTTGGTATTGCTTCCTTTCCAAACTTGTGTAGATGGGCAATTCACCATGCAAGTACTTTTCACGGCTAGGTTAACAAACTGCCATGTTTTCCTTGATCAAACTACCTCGTGCAATTACAGTCTAGATCAGTTAGGTTTCACAAAGTTTCAAGTGCAACAATATCATGAACAGAGCAAAGACTTTAAAGTCTGGAAACATTGTTCAGATTCTTCTTAAGATGGCTTCTCAGTTCTTGCACCCCTCAGATTCACAGGTGGGACTGTGACATCCACTCACCCCTATGATTGCAAAACTATATTTAGATAATTTCCCTATATGAGTGCTAGATAGCAGGATTCTCTACAATTATTTATTTCATCAATCTTTTGTAATTTAATATTGAAGAACTAAATATTACATGGAAAGCCTAGCTGGGAATAAAATACCCTAAGCATTTACAAAAAGAACATTTAGGCTATAGAAATCAGGGAATTGTGTAATGTGTCATTTGCTAAACAACAGATTCTAAATGTCTAAGTAACATAGTCTTCTGTTTGTCTGCTGTTTCATAGAGTTCTGAAATTAATTCGTATGGTAATTTTATAAACTATTGCCTGTTATTTGACTCAAAAAATGTCTTCCCCTATCACCAAATTCCGACAAGTTCCACCCCTAAGTGTGGGCTTTCACTTGCATTCCAGCTGCAATGATGACTTTTACAATAAGGCAGAACAGAGAATGGAACATACCATGTGCAATTTGTGCGTTAATTAAAAGTGTGAAACATGTTATAACGGAAGAGCTAGACAGGTGTGTTTGGCTTTACAAATCATTCTTCACTATATGGTGCATTGTCTATAAAATTGTCAGAAAGAAGTATTACACAGAATTTGTTCAACTACTGCAACAATCATGTATTTACTGTCTTTACCAATTACATTTTTTCTTGATACTATGTTATATGAAAATATAGAGAGAAATTTTTAAACTTCATTCCTCACCATAAGACAATTACTTTGTTTAACATTGTTAATATAGAAAGAAGTAATACTTCTTAAAAAAAATTTTGTATATTTATATAGAGAGATATATATGTAAGACCAGGTAAAACTAATTGTCTTGTGAATGATTCAGTCATTCTGTTTATGTCAAATACCAAATACCCACAGCCATTGCTTGTGTGATACATTGGCCACTGAGCATTTCAATAGGCCATGTGATTAGAATGACTTTGTGCTATTTATTCATGGATCATAAAGTCACCCTGAAATATGAGAGTATTATGATTAAAAACAATATATTCAATTCTAATCACTAAATTTCTCTACAGCTTTAAACATGACCTATCCATTTTCACCAAGAATATAAAACATGGCAAAAATTTCTATAGTTTACTAATGTTAGTACTCTCTCTAAAAATAAAACTTTATTTCTTTCAGTAACAACATCTTATGTGTGACAATCTCAACAAACACAAAGGGGTCAGTTCTTGCTACAACTGTCACTCCCTGGTCATGAAAATTAAAACACTGCCTAACTTAACTATCTGTGTTAGACAATCCTCAAGTGTTAGCATCCAGTTTTACCAATAAACAGTCAAGAAGAAAAATGCTTGTCTCACTTTGTTCTTGTGAAAAAGCAGGAAGTCCTGGTTTTACTTTCTTGACAAGAAAACAGATACTGCTACCTTTAGCTTATCAATAAAATTTGACATGGACTGTGGTGAGTGTTTTGAATAAAATACCAACATGCATTACAAGTAAACTCTCAATATTCAATCTCAAAGCAGAGTGTATTCATCAGCTATTATTGGTACATCCATTTTGGTGCTCATTTGTACAAGTCTCTATTGAATCTATGCCAGGATTTCTTAAGCTCAGAGCTTTTAACATTTAGACAAGATCATTCTTTGCTGTGGTAGAATGTCCCACACATTGTAAGATGTTTAGTAGCAAACCTGACCTCTTCCCACTAGATGCCAGTAGCATCCCTTCGAGTTGTGCCATTTTCCACATCCTCGGCAATCTTTAGTATTGCTAGTCATTTGTTTTTTGTTTACTATTTTATTGTTCTACTACAGTTGTCCCGGTTTCCCCACCCCATTGCTCTCCACTGTCCTGCCCACCCCTCCCCCCTGTTCCCACAGACAATCCCCACCCTGTTGTCCATATCTATGGGTCATTCATCCATGTTCCTTCACTAGTCCCTTCTCCTTCTTTCAACCTTTATCTCCCTTCCCCGTCTCCTCTGCTCGGAGTCAATCTGTTCCTTGTTTCCATTCCTCTCATTTTAGTTTGCTCATTTGTTTGTTTTGTTCATTAGGTTCCTCTTATAGGTGAGATCATATGGTATTTGCCTTTTACCAACTGGCTTATTTCACTTAGCATAATTTTCATTGATATATCTCCTAGGGCAAAGGAAATGAAGGAAAGAAATAAACAAATGGGACTACATCACGTTAAAAAGCTTCTGCAGAGCTAACAAAAACATCATCAAAATGAAAAGGGAACCAGTCATATGGGGAAATGTATTTTCCAATGATACCTCAGACAAGGGTTTGATCTCGAAAATATATAACGAACTCATATAATTCCACTCCAGGAAGACAAAGAAATCCAATTAAAAATGAGCAAAGGACCTGAATAGGCACTTCTTTAAGGAGACATATGAGAGGATGCTCACGCATCATTAGCCATCAGAGAGATGCAAATTAAAACCACAATGACATACCACTTCATACCAATCAGAATGGCCATCATAAACAAATCAATAAACAACAAGTGCTGGTGAGGCTGTGGAGAAAAGGGAACCCTAGTACACTGTTGATGGGAATGCAGACTGGTGCAGCCACTGTGGAACATAGTGTGGAATTTCCTCAAAAAACTAAAAATAGAACTGCCTGTTGACCCAGTAATTCTACCACTGAGATTATAGCCTAATAATCCTGAAACACCAATTCGAAAGAACCTATGTACCCAGTGTTCATAGCAGCACAATTTACAATAGCCAAGTGCTGAAAACAGCCTAAGTGCCCATCAGTAAATGAATGGGTCAGAAAACTGTGGTACATTTACACAATGGAATACTACACAACAGAAAAAAAGGAGGAACCCTTATCCTTTGTGAGAGTATGGATGGAACTGGAGAATATTATGCTAAGTATTGTTAGTTTTTTTAATTTTTGCCATTCTGTAATATGTGTAGTATTATAGCAATTCCCCAATTATCATTTTCTTTTGATCCATTCAATTTAATATCAATATTACATATTTTCCAATTTTCCATGACCTTAACCTTTGGATGTAACTATTGAATTAGCATAAAATAACATTTAGTTAATAAATTTACATTTGAAAAAAATTAAATATAGTATGGCAATCTTAACTTGTTAATTTAATCCATTTATATTATTTGTGATTATTGATATATTTGGACCTTTTTACCTCCTTTGAATTAACTTGAAATTACACAGACTTTGAATAGTCTATTCCAACACTATTTTTCCAATAATCTGTGTCATTTTTACATGCGCTTGTGAGTCTGTGTTAGAGTTTTTAAAAACAGAAACATAGAGATGTATCTTTTCATTATTGTGGTAAAGATGTGACATAAAATTTACCACCTAACCATGCCCCATTATTTTTAATGAGCAATTTTGCATCATATCATTGCAAAGTGCTTATACCTTATTTACATATTGGAATGATATCATTTTCCCTCCATTAATTTAGTTATTCTGTATGCTTTTGTCTTAAAGTACTTTCTTGTAGATTATGTTATTTTAATTTTATACAATCAATAATGTTATATATTTTATATTTATTGAAATTATTGATGCAATTGTATCTGTTTTATGTTTTCACTTATATATTTTCATTGTTTCCTCCTTTCCCCCTTCCTACCATATTGGATTAATAATTATTTCCATTGTGTCTCTGTATCCTTCTAATAGTTTGAACACTTCAAATGTGTTTCTCTTTGATTTATCTCAAATTTTTAAGAATTAGAAAATACAAATTTTTAATGCACGCATAGTTATAAATACCTACTTTTAAAATTCTTATAGTTATCCATTTTTCCTAATCTCCTTTCAAAAACAGTACAAACTTTAGCAAGTTTAAACTATCACATAACTCCCCACTTTTCCAACCTGTTCATTATTGCATAAAGTTTTAGTGTTACTTATTTTTATTAACACATCATATTGTTTTTATTATAATAAATAATCAGTTCAATTTACAAACTTATATTTACAAATTGGTTTCTTTGCTCCCTGTTCCTTAGATCCCATCTTCTTCCTCTGGGTTTGCCTTTTTCTCCTTAAAATGATGTCTGTTTACAAGTGAATTATACCTCAGTTTTTAAAAACAGATTGGCAACATCCCAGCCCCCAGTGGAACTTGTAAACAAATAAAATTTTAAAAATCCATTTTCCATCTTGCCCATGATACATTGGATTTATCAAACAGGGATACTTGTCTTATCTAATATGTTTTACATGCATAAGTACAATTAGAGATCTTGATTCTAAGGCACCACAAGCACTCAGATCCATCTGGGCCTTCTGGAGTGCTGTTTAACAAGCATAGCAAGGTGCAAAAGGGTAAAATGCATTAAAAGGAATATGCCTACCCAAGAAAACTCCCAGAGCACTTCACTGCCTACTTTACTCCCTAATGTTATCAAGCAGGGGAGAAAAGTACTTTAAATAATTCTTTCAGGGAAGATCTGTGCATAGTAATTTCTTTTAATTTTTGAAACTCCTAAAATATGTTTACTCTTTTCATTCTATTGAATGCTAACTTTGATAAGTGCAATTTTTGTTTTTCAGCAGTACTTTGTAGATATATCTACTATTTTCCGACATTTTTTGTTGCTGATGAGAAGTCTTCTGATTTTCTACTTGGCATGCTGCAGTAGAAAATGTGGTAGATTTCTATTGTCTCTTTATCCTTGAGGTTTGTAATTTTGATCCAATATAATGAGAATGGATTAATTACTTAATTAAAATTACTAGGTTATTGGTATGCACTATCATCTGAAGACTCAAGTCTTTCTTTAATTATGAAATTTTTCAACTACTGTCTCTTTAACTGTAACATCTCTGTTACATTTCCTATTTTCTTTCTCTGTAACCCTCATTCATGATATATTGAAGCTCTCAACCTAGCCCTAATGCCTCTTAATTTTTTTAAGGATTTTTTTTTTTAGAGAGGGGAAGGGAGGAAGAGGGAGAGAAACATGAATGTGTGGTTGCCTCTCAAGCTCCCCCTACCAGAAACCTGCACCACAACCCAAGCATGTGCCCTGACTGGGAATCAAACCTGCAACCTGTTGGTTCACAGGCTGGCACTCAATCCACTGATCCATACCAGCCAGGGCTGCCTCTTAATTTTTACACACATATATAAACACATACACACCCACACACACCTTTTTGCCTTAAAGAGAATGCCAAAGTATTACCTTGAAAATTACTATCTCTGTTGTATCAATTTATAGAGTTTATAAGTCTATGGAGGTTTAATTATCCAGATACATATTTATAGTCAATATTTTATTGACTTGTTTCATTTCTCAATTGTTGATTCATAAATTCATGTTTTTATAATTTATTTTGCTGTTAATCCTTCTAATATTATTTTGAGAATCCTGACTATACCTGCATTCAATTATTTTGAAAATCATAAATCAATTTGAACATGGAATAAAATAATTTTTTATTGATTATCGCTCACTATCTTTCTTAACAGTACTTTTTTCATAAGATTTGCTCATTTTGACCTTGGATCATTTGCTGATTCTTAAGGCTACGTCTCAGTGGACAGTAAGTTCTTTCTGCTGTCCCTTTGAGAAATGATGGCACCCACTACACTGATTCAAGCATTGTATTAGTTCTGGCCCCCTCATCAGAGATGAAAGAACTGACCATTTTCTGACCGTGTTCTCACCACAGGAATTAAACTACTTATAGTAAGTGGTCCACAGCTCATTCCTGCTCAGTTCTTTGCATTGCTGTTCAATTTCTGCTCCATAGAGAAGTTCATTTTGATTTTTGCAGGTATAAATTTTTCATGTTCTCCTACCAATTTTTGATGTTCTCTCACTGTATTTTTTCTCACAGTTAGAAATACCAAGATAATATTCTGATTCTATTCTGCTAGCATGCTATCTTCTCTGATTATTTGCCCTTCTTTTTCCCTATGGTTCAATAAACTGACTGACACAATCTGTTACCCACGTTCGTTAGATTTTTCTTCCCCAAGACAGGCACTAGGAGGAGATCAGAGAGCAAAGGAAGAAAGGGTTTGAGGCCTGTCTTCCCTGCTCCCACCTGCTCCCACCTGCATTTCACTCACAGGCTGTCTACTTCCATGATTCAGCCTCTGTCTACTCCTGTCCAAAGGTCCCTCCTGAAAGGCTTCAGGTTTGTTATTTCACAATTTCTTCTTCTCCTCCTTTTAGATTTATGGTGATAATAGCACCCCATCCAAGGTTTCCACAAGTATTTCCTTTATTTCAATCTCTGTATGGAGTCTCTCTGAACTGGATTCTGCTTCCTGACAGAACTGATATATGAGGGTGTGATCATGTTTTCATACAATATTCCATCTTGACAGGAAGCATCTTGGTGTTGCCCTTAACCACTTCTAAAGTGTTATCACACATTAGTGATTTCAGTAGCTCATGGAGACACGCTTGTTAACTTAGCTTGTGCAATACTGAACAGACATTTCAATGTTGGAGAGCATCAACATAGGTCCCTACTGCTCTCTGTTAGAACAGGGTCAATAGTGTTGTGAACTAAGAATAAGTTTGGTTAGATTTGGATCTTTTGACTAGGTTTGGCTCCTTCAAATACGTACTCCAAATTAGATTTTGGATACAGTCCCAAAATGGGTGCATTTGAATTGTTGCAATGCTGCTCTTCTAATAATTCCTGCTATTTTCTAGATAAGACGTTTAAAAATCTGCACATAGTCTAACAACTTTATAAGGAATAAAGGATTAGAAAATTAATTGCTCAATAGAATCCATATGAAAATTTCATATTCTGAAGTGCTCCATAAGTTCCCTTAACAAAATCAAAAAGAATGTCAACATTTACCTCACAAAACAAATGTTACATTTCTTTTTCTCTGAAGATTTTTTATTTATTTATTTTTAGAGAGAGGGGAAGGGAGGGAGAGAGGGAAAGAAACATCAATGTGTGGTTGCATTTTGCATGCCCTCTACTGGGGGCCTGGCCCGCAACCCAGGCTTGTGCCCTGACTGGGAATTGAACCAGTGACCCTTTGGTTCATAAGCCAGCACTAAATCCACTGAGCCAGACAAGCCAGGGGCAAATGCTGTATTCCTTAAATCATGCTATGAAGTCAGTGACATCAAACCCATAAGGACAATGACAGTAAACAAATCATGATAGCATTTTGTCATTTCATATCTATCACGAAATCACAAACTGCCAGTAGGATGAAAAGATCTTTCCTTGGGTATGTGGGAAAATAAATAGTATAAATAAAGACATGGGGGCGTAACACTGCATCACGTGTTCCAGGAATGGGACATAGAAAGTGCTTTACACTTCAGTGTAGCGTAGTGACTAAGTTCAGCACACTGGATTCAGACATGCATGGATGCTAATGTTGGTTCTTCCATTTATTACTGAGAAGCAGAATTTGCCATCCCAAAGTATGGTTTTTAGGGATATTAATTTTTTAAAGTTGACTATTTTTAAGATTCTCAAGAAGAGCCTTTACTTCTGCCTTATCTGCCTAAAGGAATTCAGATTGGAAAACCTGCTCCAGGAAGGGAGCTATAACCATAGATAAGAATATTTTAATACAAAATAAGTGTGTCAGACAGTAGAGAGCCAAGCAAAGTCTGTTCCTGAAACTTCTCTGTGTCCCTGTGTTTCTGGGAAGGCCCAGCGAGAATTTGTTTACCAAATGTTTGCTCCTTTTTATCTACCTACGAATTGCCTGCCTTCCCTTTAAAGTCCAAACCACAACTCCCCTTTCTCCTTAAACTCTCGAAGGCAAATAGGCCTCAACTGCCTGTTTGGTCCTTAGGTCCTACGTTCTTATGCAACTCTCATATGTACATACATAATCAATGTGGTCACTTTCTTCTCTTAATCTGTCTCATGTTAATTTGATTATTAGAACATCCAGAAGTGTTTAGAAGACTAGAAGGAAAAATATTTTTTCCACCCTAAACTGTAAATATAGCATAAATCCTTCATCCTGATCACTATATCCGAAAAGGAAGAATAGAATAGTATCTAATTACATTGAATATGCAATGGGATAATGCATATAATGTGGTTAGCACAAGACCTAGTGCATAAAATAGCACATTTAATAATGTAGAATATCTCCAGCATTTTGAATGTTTGAGTGGATTTTGAGTCATAAAGTTGGATAACAAGTTGTAAAGTTAGAGTGGAGTCAGACTGGGAAATCATAAAGATCTCAGAATGCTCATCTGCACACTACTTGCACCTCACTTAATTTGGTCCTGGAAAATTATATTGAATGTAATCCCATAAATTATCAAGGATTTTATGTCTGGAGAGTTCAATATCTTAATTATCTTCCCTACAGACATTAAGCTTCAAAGAAAAAAATTGTCTCTCTGCCACTGCATAACTGGCTAGGGCAATTCTAAAATAAATCAATAAATTGCAAAAAAAAATTTTTTTTAAATAAAACATGTGTAGAATAACAACCATTCTCTTTTGCTTAAAAGCAGTAATGGTTTAACTAGCTTGCAGATCTTGAGAAGTTCAAAGAATATTTATAGCCCCTTTTCCTGGAATCACAAAGTAAGTTACTTGTAGTTTAAGCCATTTAAGGGGACAGGAGCAGAGAAGGAGGTTTCTCACTTGGTAATAGGACCACATGAGATATGCAAACCACACAATGTAATGGAAAGGACTCTTTCAGAGTGGGAAGAAAAACAAGTACCTTATTTTATGAGTTATGTGCATGTGAGCATATAACTTGATCTTCCTGGGCTTCTGCTTCCACTAGAAAATAATAATCTCCTAGTTGCCATCAAAAGCTGGTATTTGATGATTCTCTGTTCCTTCTTCTTTCATAGATTTTTTTTCTGCCAACTAAGTTTTAGAGAATTCTGGACCTCCATAGTGCCATTCATTTTCTATGTAGCCTTGCAGTTGATGTTTGCCCAGGTTCCAACAGAAACACTAATTGAAACGATTTGAGTATTTTACCCCTCTACACCCTCTCCAATGAGCACACCTCTGTTCGGAGTGAGCACAGCTGGCTGTCTTTGCTGTAAGAACTGCACATTTTTCTCTATGTTTTCCTGCCTTCTGTGAGGATGAGGATTCTATTTTCTTCTGACTCATTGGCGGGACTGTGGTTCCACACAAAATGGTTGGATGTTCATAATCATTTCAAATAGAACATTAAAAAATACAAGTCTTGATCATTAAAAAAACATTTTATACTGATGAGTATATTTTAGTTATTTCAGCAAAACACTTGGTAGAACATTACACTTTAAAGAATTTATCTCATTTTAAATAAATGTCTTTATTTTAACTGGGGTAATTGGTTTTATGTTTATGTTGGTTTGTCTTTTATCAAAGAAAGTTAGCAAGGCTTAACATCAATGCAGCAGAGTTTACCATCACCCTCCTTGTCACTGTTTGAAATACCACTGCCTTAAGTCACTGATGTTAGAACTTCACAGAATATATGTGTAGAGCTGAAAGTGAGCTGAAGAGAGCACAGAAGAACTTTATGCCAAGAAATAAAATCTTAGTAAAGTATAAATTCTCTTTTTTAACTGTTATTCCTCTTCCCCTAATAATTTCATATCTTGATATTCCAAGCTTAATATGGTTTCTGTATTTATATATGTGCTGGAAAATACGACTTGAAGTTAAGTTACATATAATATAAATTTATTTTTGTATGAATTTGATTGCTCAATTAATCATTGATTCTTCTTCCTGGGGAATGGATGCTTCCTGATCTCACAGAACATATCTTGTTTTTGCATTCTATGACCCAGCTAGGTTAAAACAAATTCCTGTATACATAAATTTTGTACAGGAAATGAGTAATTTTTATTTCATCTCTGTATAGAGAATTAGTCAGATATTGGCAATGAAACACAGTATGTCATCAGTACTCAAGCTGAATAAGATTTCCAAGTACAAAAAATAAACTCCTACAGTAGAGGATCAGATCAAAACAAGTAAATTCCTGGTTAATACAATTTCATTGCTATATAGTCTTTATTATAAAGTATTAATTCACGAAAAATATTTCCTAGAATCCAACTATATCTACAGCTCAAATTAGTCACTAGGCAATATGAAATGTGTGAGCGGCATACAGAATAAAATCACTAGGGTACCCATTCTAAATATTCAGTAATTTATTATTAGTTTATACTTTTGTTAATGTAGAAGTGACATGTTATACGGTGATTAGGAGTAATGCCAGGTTTTGAAAGCTCCTTATTACTTGGTGTTTTTAGGCAGGTTACTAAACTCTGTTTCTTAGTTCCTTCATCTATTAAAAAAAAAGAGAGAGAATAATAACACCTTTATTTCAGGTTTCCAGGAGCATTAATTGAGGCAATCAATGTAAGGCACTTAGAAAGTTGCCAGATATGTAGTTACTACTCAGCAAATATTGGTTCTTCCTTAATCTTCATATCTGTTGCAGCACTCAAGCTATGGAAATTCATAACTCTACTGACTGTTTTATAAATGGTGAAGGAGAGATTGCAAGAAAGGAAAGTAGAAGGAAAAAATAAAGATCAAGAAGAAAAAGAAAGATATTCAAAAGTATAAAGACATGGGGCCAGCTCTCAGCTAACTTACAGTCTCATTAAGTTCACATCAATACTTTACTAGAATCAATTAAAATATAGTCAAGTAATATAAAATGGTACTAGCTGTAAATATAAACAGATGCAAAGACAAGAAACAACAGAAGGAGCTGGAATTGTAAAAAAGAAAAAAAAAGTTGGCCCTAGTCAAGTGATTTCAAGTTATTAATGGCATAATAGTATTTGCTTTATGCATCTTCCATTTCTTCTGAAATAAATTAAAATACTTTGGTCGAATTTAACTTGGGGTATCTTAACATTCTTTTTCTTATTTTTAAGTTGAATTATCCTATTTGCGAAGTAACCTCCTAGGGAAGAACATACGTTCTTTTTGTTTTTCCAGAATTACTAAAAATGACAATGCTGGATCTTTTGTGGGTCTATATAACATAACTCTGCACTAAAATCTTCAATTTTAAAAAAATAATGAAGGCAAGAGAAACCCAGACAAGTTCTTGGTTACCATCAGATATGAACCTGCAGTTTCATTGAAACATTACATTTTTCAGCAAACCTGTGTGTTATTTTCTGCCTCTGTAAGTGAAGTAAGACAGCATAGTCGGTACCGTATATACTGTCCACCCAGCCTTTTCTTTTTCTCAGAACTGTCCCCGCCAGCACATATCCACTCAGTTACAGGACTGATTGTTGTCAGTCTTGTTCCAGTCTTGCACCCTAGTTTCAGTGCAATGATTGAGCCAATGATCTAAATCTCTCTCCTAGAAAGTTGAAATCAGGGACCAAAGAGGCAATTTCTCTTTTAGGTCTCCAACCTAAGCTGTAATACATTGTTAACCTCAGCTGTACTTGTCTTTTTTTTTTTACTGTTTGAAATTGAGAATCATAAAGGCTGTGAAGAGAGGGCAGGAAAACTTTTTAAAAAGCAAATGAGAAATGGAAGGAAAATCCTCTTCTCCCCGGTTCCAATTCATCCTGAGACTCAGCTGCACTCCCATTGCATTGACTTTCATTACATGCCCCTGCCATGATGCTAACAGAATCATTCCTCTTGTTTGTGCTATCTCAAATTAGTTTTTCTTGCTTGCAGCCAAAAAACTGTTGTGGGTGGTATAAAATTCAACAGGACTTGAGATTTTACACTTCTTTGTTCCTTTTTAGTTCTGGATTGAACAATATATGAGGGTCAGAATTCCAGTAAGAATTCTTTTTTTTTTTTTTTTTTTTTTTTGACAGAGTGAAATAAACATGGAGCAGATCTCAGATCAGCTGGAAGGGAATTGAATTAAAGGGCACCTTGTGTGGTGGAAAGTAAGCCTGGGCCTATTTGTTGAGAGAAAATTGGTTCTAACAGTGACCAACTCATTCTGATTTGCCAGGACATTCCCAGTTTCAGCACTCAAATTCTCACGTGCAGGAACTCCCTGGATCCTGGACGAATTGAGGTACTTGGTCACCCTACATACTCTGAGATATGACTAAAGCCAAGTTATTTCCTTTAAAAATTATCCTTGAAACAACTGATAATTTCTATATCTTCTCTTCAATCCAGTGCATTAATTTATTTTTAAAAAGTTGTCTATGAATAGTTCACTTATTTTTCACTGTTGGAAACCAAAACTAAGAGACTGACTTGTCCAAGATGAGAAAAGAATCAAATTCATTTGACTTCTCAGTGTTTTATCTTAAATTTTGTTATCACATGTTATTTAATGAAAATATTTCTCATGTGACTTGGATCTCTTTACTCAGAATATTTTAAATCTGTAAGCATAGGAGCTGCAGGTGCCAATCCTCTCAAACAGTAAAAGTGTCAAGAGAATGGGCTACTTCACAAATCCTGGGATCTAGTCTTGGCTCCCCTATAATCATGCAACCTGGACAAAGTTGCTTAAATTCTCTTAGGCTCACCTTCTTCACTAGTAAAATGAAATTAGTATAATACACACCTCATAGCATTGTTGAGAGAATTAAAAGTGGTTGTACATATGAAAAAGTACTTATCACAGTATTTACCTCCTGTTAGGCTCCCAATTAACATTAGCTATTTTGTATTATTTCACTTGATCTGCTCTTTACCATCAACCTGTAGCACAAGAAAAGCCTCATGCTAAAATACTGTTTTGTGGTTAAAAAAATTGAGATCTAGAGATGTGGAGGGAATTGAGGTATTCCACTTAGGAAGTCACACAGCCTGTACTTGAACTTCATTCAGTTATTTTTCCATTAGGCCCAGAACTTGTTCCTCCACACTGTATTCTTTTTTGTGTAAAAGTATAGAAAACATATGTTTTTCATTTGTTTTTATTTTTTAAGAAAATGTGAATTTAATAATAGTACTGTCTAAATAATGCCAAAATAATAAAACAAAAGATAAAAAATAAAATCACCTACATATTTTGTATTATACTTCTTTTAAATTAGGAGCCTAGATCTGTGAAAAAGATTCATGAGATTGAATTTTTCACCTTTTTAACTTGGTTGGGAATTATAAGGAAATAGGTATTGTCACTTCAATTGCCAGGCATTGTTCAAAATGAGCCACCATATGGTCATAAAACTTTATCCAGGAACCAAAGAATATGCTACTCAGAAAAAAAAAAAAAAACAGAATAAATGATGATGCCCCTTATTTTTCTTAAAAAACTTGAAATAAAAGGAACATATTTGTTAAATTTTTGAATATAAAACCATGATGCTAATGTAACTAAAATGTACACAAATAGATTTTTTTAGGAGATAATTGATACAGGAATTGAGTTTTCATGATCTAACACCCCCCCCAAAAAAACCCCTCATATTTAAAAAATCATTTAAGAAAATGTAGGACTTCTGGCCAAGATGGAGGTGTAGCTGGTCATGCTGAGCCTCTTCTCACAACAAAGATTAAGGACAACAAAAATATAGAACCAAAAAAAAAAGAAAACCCAACCAGGACAGAGAGAAAATTAAATAGTGTGGGAGTCTGACAACATTCATCCAGACCTGTAAGAGGGGCTGAGTCAGCAGCCAGTGGAGTTCGTGGCCAGGGGAGTCAGGTCACTCCGGGCGCACAGTCACCCCAGGCACACAGTCGGTGAATGAGAGCAGACCCAGCAGGGTGGCTGACTGCAGACACAAATTCGTGCACAGATAAACCAGGCGAAAATGGGCAAAGGACAGACTGCGCAATACAGGGCCCCAGTGCTGGGAAGTGAAGCCTAAAAGCACCCATTGAAAATACTTGTGGGGGCTGAGGTGCCGGGAGGGAGTCCCAGCCTCAAGGAGAGTTCGTTGGGGAGACCCATGGGGTCCTGGAGCATGTGCAGACCCACCCACACGGAAATCAGCACCAGAAGGGCCCAATTTGCTAGGGTAAAGTGGCTGAAGGGACTGGAATCCACGAGAGAGCGGAGCAAGTGCCATTGTTCCCTCTCGGACCCTGCCCCCACATCTAACATTACAACCCAGTGAATGGGCTGTCCCACCCTGGGGAATGCCTAAGGCTCCGCCCCTCACTACATAACAGTCACAACCAGACAAAAACAAGAAAAAAAAAAAAAACAAGGATGACTCAGACAGGAGAGCAGACTAGGGCCCCGGAGCTGATTCACCTGAGGGACCAGGAGGTGGTCAGCCTATCAGATGCAGACCTCATAGGGCTGGTAGCTAACCTATCAGAAGCACAGTTCAAAACTCTGGTGATTAGGAAGCTCACAGAATTGGTTGATTTTGGTCACAAATTAGAAGAACAACTAGAGGCTACAATAAGTAAAATGAAGAAAAACACACAGGGAACCAACAGTGATGGGAAGAGAACTGGGACTTAAATCAATGGAGTGGACCAGAAGGAAGAAAGAAACAACCAAACAGAAAAGAATGAAGAAACAAGAATTCAAAAAAATGAGGAGAGGCTTAGGAACCTCCAGGACATCTTTAAATGTCCCAACATCCGAATTATAGGGGTACCAGAAGGGGAAGGGGAAGAGCAACAAGTGGAAACTTATTTGAACAAATAATAAAGGAGAACTTCCCCAATCTGGCAAAGGAAATGGACTTCCAGGAAGTCCAGGAAGCTCAGAGAGTCCCAAAGAAGTTGGACCCAAGGAGGAACACACCAAGGCACATCATAATTACATTAGCCAAGATTAAAATGAAGGAGACAATTCTAGAAGCAGCAAGGGATAAAGGCACAGTCACCTACAAAGGAGTTCCCATCAGACTGTCAGCTGATTTCTCAAAAGAGACCTTACAGGCAAGAAGGAGCTGGAAAGAAGCATTCCAAGTCATGAAAGTCAAGAACCTACATCCAAGATTGCTCTATCCAGCAAAGCTGTCATTTAGAATGGAAGGGAAGATAAAGTGCTCCTCAGATAAGGTCAAGTTAAAGGAACTCATCACACCCTTATTATATGAAACACTAAAGGGACTTATCTAAGAAAAAGAAGATAAAAATATGAACAGTAAAAAGACAGCAAACTCACAGGTATTAGCAACCACACCTAAAACAAAAGCAAACTAAGCAAAAAGCTAGAACAGGAACAGAACCACAGAAATGGTGATCACAGAGAGGGTTTGCAACAGGAAGGAGGAGAGAGGGAGAAAAGGTACAGAGAATAAGTAGCATTGATGGTGGATAGAAAATAGGCAGGGGGAGGGCAAGAATTGTGTGGAAAAAGTAGAAGCTAAAGAACTTAGGACACATGGACATGAACTGAAGGGGGGAATGTGGGTGGGAGGGGGTGTGAAGGGTGGAGGGGAATGATGGGGGGGAAATGGGACAACTGTAATAGCATAATCAATTTTTAAAAAATCTTCCCAAAAGGAAAAGAAAAAGAAAGAAAAAGTTTGCTGACTCTTATCTTAGGAGATTTCACTCTCTAAGAAAGCCACCCAGGCTACCACCATCCATCTAACCCTGAGGGTGTGATCTCACAAACCCAAGTTCTACTACCTTCTTCTCCCTTTTACAATCCTTCCAGCCAGAAGGATCAGGCTTTCCCAAGGGTATGCTGGTAAATATTGAACAACAGGCTGCCTGGAGGGAAAAAAAGGCTCTCGTGTGTAACTTTTGCCCATATCTGTGGTGAGCTATTCTCACTGCGGCTAGTGTCAAACTAACAACACGACGCCAGTGGGAGCTGGGAAATGCTGCAGACAGTCCTCCAAGAGGAGCAAGGAGAGACCTCTCCTTACATCCGACCTGAGCTCCTTCCCCAAGTTTGCATTTGTAGAACCCTATGCTCTGATCAGCCAGGACCGGCTTTTGATACACCAATTGCAGCTAAAGGAATTTAGAGACTGTGGCTCCCTGGCTTTGGCACTATTTTCCCCTTTATCGAGGTTCAGAATATTTACATTCTGTTCATTACATTTTTTGTCTACAGACTGAGTCTAAAATAGTAAACCCCAGCCCCTGGCTGGTGTAGCTCAGTGGATTGAGCGCGGGCCTGTGAACCAAAGGATGGAGGTTCGATTCCCAGTCAGGGCACATGCCTGGGTTGCAGGCCAGTTCCTGGCAGGGGACACATGAGAGGCAACCACACATTGATATCTCTCTCTCTCTCTCTCTCTCCTTCCCTTCCCCTCTAAAAATAAATAAATAAAATCTTTAAAATAGTAAACCCCATATGAACAACATTACCATAACTTCTAATTATAATGTTATCATTGTGTAAATGGTATTTGCCCCAGAATCAAGAAGTATAACTGGAGCTCTTAAGAAGAAAATGACTTTATATAGCTTACTAAACCTCTGTAGGTCAAAGGATAATCATATTCCAGGCAGCAAAGCCCAAACTGGTATCCATTCATTGTTTTTTTTTTTTTTTCTATGTATATATTTCTTTTTACACTCAGCTTCCATTTTTAAAAATTGCTCTCATTCATTGTTGAATTACTTTGTTTTAGTAGGACATCTTCTTGAGTAATTTCTTCATATACCCTGCTTGAAGGGTATATTTTCTAACTCCTTGGAGAGTGCAGAAATGTCTTTATTTTGTCTTCACTTTGAATGGCAATTTGACTAGCTATAGAGTTCCAGATTTAAACAAATTTTCCTGCAAAATCTGCTGTAAAAATCTGATGTTAGTCTGAATCTCATTTCTTCATATGTAACCTGTTTTTTCTTTTCGGAAACCTTTTTCTTTATGGTTTAACTTCTGAAAGTTTACCCAAATGCATTTAAATGTTGTATTTCTTTACTCCTCTTAAAAAAAGAAAGAAACAAAGAAAGAAAATATAGGGAGAAAATGTCAAACAAATTATATGGTGGGAATTCACATGTGTTTTTGGCTTTGTATTTTGAATGAGTATATAGGAAAAATCTGATTTATGATTTCAGAAGACACAATCAATAGATTTTATGCTGCCAGTAAATTTGTTTGCAACAGTTTTAAATGAATGCTTTTTATGCCTCCATATAGTCTCTGCCGTCTATAGAATGGAAGATGTAAATCTTTTCAGAAAAATGCAAGATAGATATGCATCAATATGCAGGATATGGAAAAGCAAATGTATTTTTTCTCCCTTTACAGGAAATAGTTTGCAATCATGTTTTACATACAAAATAGGGTATTTAGTTATGACATTAAAGTATTATAATTCCTTACATACAGTGTGCTAGGAGAAAAATCTCACTTTTATTTTGGATATATATTATATAAATATATATTTATATATAAATATATATTATATTTATTTATTAATAAATTAACTATTAATTAATAAATTAAATATTAATAATATTAAATTAATAAATTAAATATTAATGTATGAATATATTATATTTATTTATTAATAAATTAACATTTATTAATGTGCCATAACTTTCATGTATCATTTTTCTAATTCCCTGATAATCATCTGCTTTGCCACTTAGCTTACCATCTATGCCTGCATCAAGAAAGCAAGCAAGTCCTCAGTCATTGTACAGGATGTAGACTATACCCTTAGTTCACTTTCTTATTTTAGAAAAATTGTGTTTGGTTAAATAACTTTATTTTTATCTAATAAATGTTGTTTCTGTATATGTTCACCTTTTAGGGTCAAAAGTTGGGTTTTCTTAATGCCTCCCATGTAAATATGCCTCCCATGTCTAGTGCTGTCCTAGACATTGACAAGAGTAACCCAATCATTACTGCCATGTCATAGCAGTATAGGCTTCAATGTCATATCTGCAAATTGAATAATATCTATAGTATCCACACTGTTAATATCTATCTCCTTAATTTACTAATATTAAGGGATCTAAGTGTCTTATTTCCTGTGGATTTCTAATTGTTTATTTGCACACAATGTTAACATGTCATTTCATTTCACTTTTACCTTTACTCATTTGGTAAGTGATATATTTTACCACAGTAATGTTTTTTTAAATCTCACATTATTTTTGTTTTGTTTTTGTTTTCTCCAGCTGTCCTGAGATATAATTGACAAATAAAATTGCATATGTTTAAGGCATACAAGGTGACGATTGATTTGATGTTTGTAAATACTGTGAAATGATCACCACAATCAGCTAGTTAACATCATCTCACATAGTTACCAATTTGTGTGTGAGGTAAGAGCACCCAAGATTTACTCCTTTAGAAAGTTTTTAGTCATGCCATCTGGGATTATTAACTGCAATCACCATGCAGAACATTAGATTCACAAAATTTTTTCATCATATAAATAAAAAGTTATACCCCTTGACCAACATCTCCACATCTCCACCATCACCCAGCCCCTGGGAACTACCGTTCCACTCTGTAATTTGAAATGTTTCTGTTTAATACCAAGAGTAATTTTGTGTGTTTATAGTCCATTTAAAATTGTAATTTTTGTTATTGATGTTTTATGTGGCATTTTTATCATCTTTATATGTAAATGGCACTGATCCTTTATCAGATTACTAGATAATTTTTCCAATTTGCCTTTTGCCTTTTTTATGTTATTTACATTATTTTGACATAGAATGAAAATTGAGAAAGATAAAATTCAGAAAGTTTGAATTTTTTGTCGTTAAATCAATAAATAATGGTTAACATAATTAAGCACTCACTGTTCCTAAACACTGTGATAGTACGTTATATTTTATCTTATTTAATTTCACAAAAAGCCTTATTAAGGAGGTACTTCTATTATTTCCATTTTATACAAGGAAATACTAAAGCTTTTTAAAGAAGGTCATTTAAGTTCCTCAGATGAACCCGACTAGGACAATGAACCTAAACCATTATACCATATTATCCTTATGTTTTCTGTCCTGAGTTTCATGTTAGAAAGCATGGATGGTTTTGGCAAAGTCAAAAACACAAAATAAACATTAAAAAATAAATTACATTTCACTATATGAGCACCGTGATATCTGGAAACCTGAGGAAAACCAAGACACCATTTGCAATGGCTCAAAAAAATGGAATACTTATATACTTATGTAGTTTTCCAACCTCAAGAGCTTCTGGGTGAAATCTGAAACCTGCTCATACACAGAGGGCAGGAAGAGACTCTAAAAGGAGGCAGATCACTCCATGTTCGTAGGTAAACATGTTTAATAAGCAATGCAACTTCCTACATATGAGGTTGCCTTCGTAAGAGGAGTAGACGTCCACATCAGCCCTCTAAAATCATAAAGTTTATATGGAAGCCTTAATTGGGTTTAGTCAGTCCAAATGGTCTCATCACAAAGTTATTGTCTTAAGGCTGTGTGTTTGGGCAGTTTCTAGGAGGGGAAGGCAAGCAGAGGGCGCATTCTAGGGATAGGATAATGGGGGAGGATTCTCCACGTGCCTAGGTCTAGATGACAGGTCAACCCGTAGTCACATCCTATCGATGACCTTCTCCAAAAAAATATAAATCTAACCAACCATGCAAAATGTTGATATGCTGAATAGTATAAAATACTGAAAAAGGAATTAAAGAACAGAAATAAATGAAGAAACATACCAAGTTTATGGAATAAAAGACAAAATCTCCCCAAAATTATCAAAGGATTTAATTCAGTTCCTGTAAAAATTTCCTAGCAAATTTCTATGTAGATATAGACAAGCTGTTTTTAAAATTTGTATAAAGAAAAACTAGGATGCTGAAACAATTTTGAATAGGCAAGTAAAGTTGGAAAAATTACACTACCTGATTTTAAGACTTCACTAACTAACACTGTGGTATTGGTAGAGGGATAAATCCACAGATTAATAAACAGAATGACAATTCCAAAAATAAAACCACAAAAATTCAGCCACTTGCTTTTTGAGAAGAGCACAAAAAAACAGTTTAATGAAGAAATGATGCTCTTTTCAAAAAATTGTGTATACAAAAAGAGCAACAAATAAATCTCAACCTAAATTTTATACCTTACACAAAAAATTAACTCAAAGCATACCATAGATATAAATTGAAAATATAAAACTATAAAACTTTTGGAAAAAATTAAAATGTCTTTATGTCTTGAGATCCAGCATATAGATATTAGGTATTACACCAAAAGCTCAAACCATAAAATAAAAAATTAATACAATGATTCATTAAAATAAAAAACTTTTGCTTTTTTAAAAATACACAAGAGATTAAAATACAAGCTAAAGACTGAGGAAAATGTTTGCAAACTATGAGTTAAAAAAGACTCATGCTAAAATGATATCAAGTACTCTAAAAATAAGAAAGCATACAACATAATTAAAAATGAACACAGAACTTGAACAAATACCTCCTCTAAAAGATTATATGGATGGCTAACAGACACATAAAAAGTTGTTCAACATCATTAACTATTAATAATATGCTAATCAAAAACCACTATATGGTGTAATTACATAAATATTAGAATGACTCTTACCTAAACAATACCAAAGTACTATTCAATAATATCACGTAATTATGAAGACACAGAACTGGAACTCTCATACATTGCTGGTTTGATACCAGCAATGATAAAGTACTTCTATGGACTATTCCAGCAGAGTTTTGTAAAGTTAAAAACATTCTTACTAGATCTCTATTCTTGTGTAAACTAGAAATATGATAACAGATGTTCACAGAAAACCTGTATACAAATTTTTTAATAGCCACTGTATTGGTAATTACCCACACTAGAAGCAACCCTAACGTCCTACAATGGGAGAACGTAAAAAATGTGGCAAAGTCACACATGGAATACCATTCAGCAACAAAAAGGAACAATCTACTGACAGGTCTCAAAGATATTATGCTAAGTGAAAAAAGTCAGTCTCCAAAGATTACATTATTTTTGTAATTATATTTATCGGACATTGTCCAAAAAGATAAAACTATAATGTTGGGGATAGGGCTAGAAAGGTGGGAAATGTAGCTATAAGCAGAGAGCATGAGCAAGTTTCAAGGATGATATAAGAATTCTGTCCCCTGGTTGCGGTAGTTACACAATAAATGAATATGTTAAATTTCATACAATTCTATACCATAAAAATAAATTTTAATTTTTGATAATTGAAAAGCAAAATTTTTAAGTACTAGGCCTCATCTCCTTGGAAATATGTATTTGTTTACTAACAAAATATCACCTCACAGAATTCTTACCAAGTTATAAAATAGACTTTGCAATATCTAAAAATATGACCTAGATAATGATACATACTCATTTACCTAGAATTATCTAATTTCAATAAATAATACATATTTTACTTTGCTTCAAACCGTATCTTAGGCAAGGCTCCTAACTATTGTCTGTTTCCTGAGGAACGGTAAGACCACACATAGGAACATTTTCTTAAGTCCTTTAAACCCCTTCTGTTTTATTCTCCCTGAATTCCGTAATGCAGGAACACCATTTTGATCCTGGTTATATTAGCTGGCATTGCACAAGGTCTGAGGAAAGTTTTACTAATATAATATTTGGTACTGAAAAAAAATTCTTGATAGTTTTAGAAAACATGGATTCAATTACAAAGGCTACAGAAAATCCTTGGGAATTTCAAATGAGGATATGCCTATTTCATAAAATGAGGCTGATCTTCTGAATAATATTATTAAAGGTCAGTGCCACAGCTGTGCATTTGAGAGCAGCTGTGTGAGCTACCAAGAACAATGCACTATCTGATTGGCACTGGACCCAGCCGTGCCAGCAGTTCGGGTGGGAGGATTTCGAACGAATTTAGAACAAGTAGCTACTGGGTCCTGCTGTAGACACCGTAACTATTACAGACTTTAAAGTAAGTGGAATAAAGATATGCAATTTGAGAATAATGTAGACATCCTACAGAGACTAGGGTTAGAGTGGGAAAAGAAGAATAGGGAACGTGCCTTGGAAGTAAGAGATCGGGTCTCTTCAAAAACATTAAATGGATTTAAATCTTTAGGGTTTAAGAATATCGAAGTAGAATGCTTTTGACAGCATTTATGAAATGGTGGAAAAATTCACACAATCCCACTTTCTGCTGGAAAAGTGACACTTAAATCCTATATACTTAGATCTAGAAATTATCTTGGTTTTTATGAACTTGGGCTCACATGGTAAAATTTCTCCTTCCAGGAGTATGAGTGGGAAATATGGGAACATATGAGGTGTTGTTCAAGTAGACAGGTTGGTCAGCAGGCTATAAATAGATGTGTGTACTTCTTATTTGTAAATAGTTTGTAAATAGTTATTTTCATATCATTTGTGATTATTTGTAAGACCATTGTGTCTCTCTAAAATAATGCTAGCATTGTTCTTCAAATAAATAATATCAAATATGTGAAAAACTCCCAGCAACATGTTCTACAGTTTTTAATATCCAGCAGGGCTTACTGTTGGCGTTTCTTTTTTGCCTCAAACACAGACAGTTTTCCCTTGCTATAGTTGATCTTCTTAGGTACATAACTCCATTCTCTTGCCTTTTCTTTATCTTTTATCTTTCTCTTTATCCAAAGCAGACAGCCTCTGAACATGAACTGCGGCATTGGTCCTTCTCTAGGTCTGTAGCCTGACAGGCCACCCTACAGATTCTGGATGTGCCAACTTTTACACACACACACACACACACACACACACACACACACACACACCACACACTATTGACTCCATTTCTGGAGATCATTGACTAAAATGGTTAGCATTTTGTGCAGAGGAGATTTATTACATGTATGGAAAAATGATCAACAAAGGTGATCAGCCATGCAGAATCCCATTTGTTTTCAAAGCTGTTGGATTTTATGGACAGTGTGAATGAATATCTAACACCTTGAATCTTCACTCCTAAGCACCTGCCAGTCATGCGAGAATCTTATATAAAATAGTCTTTGTGCAAACAGTCTTCAATAAATATGATTGAGATTCATTGAGATCTTCAGAAGGTATCCAGCCATGTAATAAAAAATAGAAACATTTATTGAAGAAGATAGAAGATACAAGAAGCATTGTAAATAGGACAATGACTCTACAGTCCCCGTCAAAGTAGGCACCTTGGGACCTCACACAGTTCTCCGAATCATCATCGTATGTGCCATCATATTTTCTTGAATCTCATCAACAGTCTGAAAGCTCTTCCCTTCCGAAGGTGATTTTAATTTTGGGAAAAGCTAGAGTTGCAAGGCACCAAATCTAGGCTGTAGGGGGCCTGAATCACCTGGGTAATTTGATGTTTCACCAAAAATCTCTGCATGAGATGTGATGCATGAGCAGGCTCATCGTTACGATAAAGCTGCCAATCACCAGTGGCCCATAGCTGCAGCCTTCTGAATTATCCAAATAGCTTCTGCAGAGGAATGTTCAACCTTCTTGCAAAATTTGATGCAGATTCTTTGCTCTTCTTGCTCAGTCATTTTGAGTGTGATGACCACACAGTACACATGCTCACTCAACTGGCATCTACTGCCCCTACTGACTAGTACAGTGAAGTCATCACTTTCCACACATGTGCATTCCAGACCACTTTCCTTGGTTGTCATATTACGCAGATGTCATGAAAGCCATTCTTATTATATTAACAGTGGTTGGACTTTTTCTGGGCAGACCTTGTATGTTCGGCATTCAAACATATATTAATTTTTATCTTTGAAGGTAGAACTTAGATAACTTTTCTTTATGAAGTTTTCTGTTGCCCCAAAACATTAATCTTCCTCTTTCACCATTCCCTGAGTCTGTTAAATATTAAAATATCAATACCCCACCGTATTATCGCTTCATACTTTGGTGGAAACCAAATGTCTCAGTCTTCTTCATTCCACAGTGGATCATTCTATTGAATAGAAACATATATCCAACATTAGAAAGTTAGCATTGAAAATAATTATTTTCTGAAAGTTCTTGAAGATATTGAAAAAGAACAGTTACACAGTATATTACAAAGCCACCCATACTTACAAATGTATACTTTGTTATTGTAGTTATCTCTCACTTTCTAAGTTTCTCTCTCCCATTCGCTTTGTCCCCATCTCCCCCCTGCACACTCACATACAAACACACACTCCAAACCATCTCTAGGACATCTTTTCCTCCAGGTCATCTAAGAAATGGGTACCAAGGATGAGTTTTCTTCCTGCAACCCATGTATGTTCTCACTTGGCAAAACAAACAAAAATGTTCTTGTTAACCTTAATCTTCTTACAGCCAATGTGTAAAGATTATATATTTTTATAACTGAATTTTCAGGTAAAAAATAAAAAAAACTTTACAATAATTTGGTGACCCTTTCTTGCTCTTTCTCTGGCCCTCTGAACAGAATGCCTATATATTTCTGCTTGCTTCCTCAAGTTTTCTTATCTTTCATATTGACTCATTCTTACTTGAGCCATGGGGTGTTATGCTTCACACATGTCTAGTAATTCTCTTGTGTAGTAGTCTACCATGTGCAGTTGGACATTAACTAATGTTATAGTAATCGTTGGTCATGTTTTTTCTACTCTCCATTTTGCTGGTCTGCTTAATGTTTTAACCTCTACATTGTGATTTTTCACACTTTTATTCTTTATAGACATGAATAATATGCTGCACTATTCATTTCTGTCTCTTAAATCTCTGCATAAACATATAACCTGCTTCACTGGTGAGTGAATCTTCCTTTGCAGCTTCATAAAAATGTATCCTAAATGTGATCAGCTGCCAACATCCACCACTGTGAAGAACACTTGCAGGAGGAGAAGGCTGCCTTAAACAGCATAGAGAGCTCTCAGAGACGCATCGACATCTGCGGAGGATGCAGGTAGCACCAGGACTGTGTCTGCTGGGGCTAAGTTAGATGAGAAAGGGAGTTTAACTTTTAAGTTAGCTGATCATTATGACAAAAGGATTGACTTATATTTTCATTCTTTTGAGAAGAAGAATGAGCTGGAATCCTAGCCCTCTTAGCCTGAATGATTACATAACGTGCAGTTATTAGTGATGATAGAGAATAGAGATGAAGAAATACTAAGAAAATCTTTTTGCTTCATTTTAGGCATAATTTAAATGTTAATGATAAGACACATTTAATCTAGCTTTTACCGAAGTTTTTTCCCCCCTTTGGAACATTAATTCTGGTTTATGTTCTGAAAAAAGAAAGGAAAAGGAAAACTCTCTAGAGAAATAAGTTTAGAAAATGCTGGGTTCAACAGAGTTTACGCCAGTTTCCTCATTTCAGGACAGCTCGAAGCCTTCAGTAATCTAGCGTGTGCTGGGAATTTCTAAAAGGGGGATACAATATGCAGCATTTCTCCAGTGTGTAAGATTAAAGCACCCTTTTTCAAAAGAAGATTCTTAAAGAGATATTTTATGGATTGAACATTGGAAAATGCTGCTCAAATCAGAATTGGTAATAGATAGAAAATTTATATGTTTGTACTAAATCTTTTTTATCTTCTTTGAAAATCTGCCCAAAAAGAGCAAAATTCCTAAGGGCAGGTAAACATATGGGAGAAGAAATCAAAAGTCCTGAATAATCAGCTTGCAAATGCTTCAGAGTGAACTATACTTTTAGTAATAATTGGCCTCCAGAATACTCTGCAAATGTGCTATTTATGGGAAATGGAAATCATCACCTATCCCTACCAAACACCTTATAAGAAGTAAACTGCTATGTCTCCTAAGTGGTAATACCCCCTTCTCTCTCTAAAACCAAGGGTGCTGTCCCCAGCATCCAGTCTGCTAGGAGCTGGGAAAAGTCCAGCAGAACCATGGGTGAGCATTTCTCCATTCAAAGCAAATGATCACTTTGATTAGTATCCTTTCTGTAAGAGCTGGGACACAGGTGCTTTGTTCTAATTACAGTTTTAGCACCTTCCACTCCTCATTTTTCTGCTGCTGAAGGTGCTGTGAAGTCTCTACAGATGCTTATCATTATCAGTCAAACTCCATTTTGAAAACAAAGGAGATTATTACCTCACAAGAATTCAAAGTATGGGCTAAATTCACATGGTGCAGTCCCAGACTTCACCTGAGTAATGCAAAGGAGAATATTTATTAGTCTGTTATTGACACAGAGAAGTTGAGGTTTCTGTGAGTCTCTGGTGGCTTCATTTATCTTCTACTGCATCATGAATAGAGCAATAAGCCGCACTTGTGAGATCATTCTTGGCATCCGCCCTCAGTGATTATGAGACAGTTGAGGGACCACTGAAAGAGACTGAGGAGCCATGATCAGGGAGGGAGAGTAAGCCATGGCAGAAAGCTCTCTTTTCATTGGGATCTGGTGTACCTCTTTATAGCTTCTCAGTCTCTTTTATTGATGTATTTTTTCTCTTTAACCTCTTGCAAATGTTGGTGTTTTTTCCTAAATTAACCACACTGTTCCTTCTAAACATTTTCAAGTGAGACTCTAATCCACTCACCTGACTTTAGCAATCAACTCTAACTGGACTACTAACAAAATTGGGTCTAAATCCTGGCTTCTTTCGTGAACTATAAAGTCATATTTTCATCTTCCTGGTGAATATCTTCATGTGGGTATTCAACCAGTGACTCAAATCGGGATATCTGAAAGAGGGTGTTTCTGTCTCCCCTTCCCTACGTTCATCTTTCTTCAAAAAAGTTCTTATGCATTTCACATACTTGCACTGAACTAAAGATTTTAAAATAGACCATTTATTTTAAAAATATTTATTGAAATCCAGTTATGGAGAACTGTACCAGGCTGGGCTGGGAAAATAGCAGTAACCAAAGCAGAAAAACAATCTAATCCTTCCTAGAGTTTATATTCTACTGGATTGTGACAGAAAATAAACAAGTCAAACATATACTACCTTATAATGTAATAAATTTATGGGGAGAAATTAAGCAAATGAAAAGGTTCTGGGGCAAATAAACATTTGATGTGTTTTACAAATAATATAGAAGCCAAAGAAGACTGAAGCAGAATTAATTAGGAGAAGAAATTAGTTCAAAGAATAGTGAGACCAGATCATGAGATACAATTATTCTCAATCCAGGCTGCCTTTTAGTGACCTAAAAGTAAACATTTTTTTCAATATCAATACCCAGATCTCACACACTTATTTAATTAGAATCTGTGAGTGTGAGACCTATATACTGGTATCTTATATAATCCCCTATGTCAAGAATCACTGAACTGTGAGTTTACTGGCCATTGTAATGGCTTAATCTACACTGGGTAAGATAGAGTGTTTTTATCATGGAAGTAGTATGATACTACTTACATTTTGAAAGGATATCTCTGGCTAATGTGAAAAATAAATTGTGGGTAATACTGACAAGGACCTAAGTAAGAAGACCACTTATGGGCTCTGGCAATAATTCAAGTGAGAGAAAATGGTGAAACAAATCAGGTTGGTGGCGGTGGAAGTTGTGAGAAGTCATCATTTTTCAAATATGTTTATAAAGAAAGAGTCAAATCCTATTTGCTAATGCATGCATCAAATGTATGTGACAGGAAGAATTCAACTATAACTGAGATTGTGGTCTAACTAGGGTGGTGTCTCCAAAACTGAATTGGGGAAGAATGTGGGAGTTGCTGTTCAATTTAAGTTCTCTTATGTGTGTAATAAACAAAGAACAAAGTAAAGACATCCAAGACCTTGAACTAGACAAATAGATCTATAACTCAGAAGTTCAGAGGAGTAGTCTAAGCTGGAGAAATATATTTGGGAGTCATTGGCAAATAGATGATTTTGAAGCCAAGAGACTGTATGGTGGCCCTAAGGAGTGAGAGAAATTAATAAATGAGGTACAATATCTGATTACCATTGAAAATTAAGAGAGCTAAGTGGCCATTGAGAAAGCAAAGGACCAGTAAATTTGTGAGAAAAAAAATGAAGACAGTATTTCAAAAATATCTGCTGCTTCCTGTACTATTTTTAAGTCAAGTAAGGTAGTGACTTAGTATTGGCTATTGAGTTTGTATTATTTGTAGACTTGATAGAAGTCATTTTAATGGAATTGTGTGGGCAAAAAGAAATGTTAGGGTAACTCAAGGGAGAATGCAAAGAGATAAATTGAATACAACTGTTTTGGTAAGGTGTGTAATAAAAAGAAACAGAAAAAAGTTCTTATAACAGAAGAAGAAATGGAACTTTAAAATATGCAGTATTGTTAGAATAATTAGGGATATTACAGTGTGTTTTGTAATAATACAAGAGCCAGCTAAAACAATTGCTGGAGATGTGTTCTTGACTAGAAGCAAGGGGATGGGAGCTTATGCATAAGAAAAGGTATGAACTTTGCTAACACTATAACCTTGCTTTCTAAAAAAATAGGAAGGCAAGGGTAAGGGAGGATGATGCAATTATTTGAAAGGTTTTTCTGAATGTGTACCAGTAAATTTTGGAGTGTTTCAAAATTTCCTTCTCCCATGATGTAGCCCTTAGGTCAAGAAAAGTCTTGCTTTACAAAATGATTTTCAGATTCTTCTAGGTTAAATGAATACACTTTTAAAAATTGTGACATCTTGCTTTTGTAATGCCAAAGTAACTTATCTCTCCCTCCACTTTCTAAGCCATTCCTATTTCTCATAATTTAATAATTTGATAAATATTCCTCAAAAATAGATGATATCTTGTGGAAATAACATCTAATGTGAGTTTGCTATGAGAAAAGCATGAGTCAAATATGAGTTTTTTTATCTTTTCATCTAAGAACGCTCACAAAATTCTGCCCTAAGCTCCCTGCTTATTAAGAGATCTTTAATCATCTGATTCCAATGGTCTGTAGTTCAAGTTGATGTAAATAAAGGATAAAAGGATCATGTCTCCCCCTTTAACATGTGTTAGACTGATTATATAATTTTCAAAGGATCTACTAATAATATCCAGATGGGACTGCCCTCAAGTAGGAGAACATTTCATAAGTTCATAGAAGAGTGAAATTTGTTAAACTGATGCTTATATGTAGGAATCAGTTCATGGAACACTGATACTTGCAATTACAGAAACTTTCTTTTATGTAATGACTAAAAATAATATTTATATGAACTATCTCTACACCATAAAATAACATTTAGAAAATCCTACAATTAAGGTTTTGCTTATCATTTTGTCATGAAGGAAAATGTCTGAATGCTTGTCAGATCTTGTTATTCTTTTACTGTGTCTGTTTATATGGCATCATATTGAAGAAGCCCAGATACAAATCTAGCTTCCACAATTTCCAGGAACCCCAGGGGAGTGAGAAGATCAGAGGAGCACAATAAATCAAATGAGAAGAATTGTAGTTGAAATTTTAATTGATGTAATACAATTGATAATAAATTTATAATTGACTAAATTTACTAAAATTGATAAAATTTGTGTAAACAAGACTGTAACTGATGAAATTCATTAGAATATAACTTTACGTGGACAAGAATTCGATGTGTCTTTTAAAAACTCTAATCCCCATACCTAGATCAATATCTGGTCCACGGTTCAATTAGCATTAAGTGCATGATGGATAATGAATGTGTAAGATATTTTTCCTGCTCACACATATTAGTCTATGGTCTTTAGTTATGACACATATGCCAAAGGCTGGATAAACATATTAACAGGGAAAATCACATTTCTTTATCCATACTCTATTTAGTGTGGAATTATCATTGGCTGCAAACCCAGCCCTCTAGACCTCCTAGGAATTCTCCGAGCTGCCCAACATTCTTTCAGCAAATGCCTTTTTCTTCTGTAATTTGTCAGAGACAATTTTTGTTGTTGAAAATGAGGAATCCTGACAGATCGAGGATCCCTGTGCTCCTGAGAGCCCAGAGGAGGTTTCATCCCAGGGACAGAGATCGACTAACAGAAGGAACCCTGCCTCTGCTTTATTGGAATCTTCTGCCCCCAGGGTAGAGAGGATTTGGGAAGAGAATTGGAATAAGTCATGAACCTGATGCTAATAAAACTTTGTACTTTCCTTGCAACTTTTGTTCCCCACAGAGCTCCAAATGTTTTACAGACCCAGCATTTTGTTCTGTGGCTATTATTCCCAAGAATATTACACTTGAGGAAAATAGGTATTCTACAAAAATGGCCAATGGATTGTTACATGTGAAAGGAAACTGAAAAAAAAAAAAGAAGAAGAAGAAGAAGAAACCCTTCTTTCTGACCCACGGCTTAAAGAACATTCTTTTGCTCACTTGATAACATTAATAACCATGAGGGTGGTATTTTAACACTACATGTATGTATTACAGAAGAAAAAGCTCTGGAATGAGTTCTTCATTTGTTTCAACTGCTGAGACCCTTAGATGAAGAGCCAGCACAGGGCTATGTTTTGCAATGTGTGCTACTGTTTTGAAAGGAGCTGCTTTGACAGTCTGGGTGGTTAATAGTCAGAATTTCAGTTTGGATTTCTCTCAAAGAATATAGTATTACAATACACAATGAAAATGGCCATTATTTTATACCTATTTATAATTTTCAGAAATATAAATAATTTTTGACTGAAACAAAATAGAAAACAAGAACACAAAAGTGAACGCAGGATGGCATCTATTTACACAACAAAACTAGAAAATTAATTTTGCCCTGCCTCTGTCACCATCGCGGTTTCCACAGTCCCACATCTAAGTAAGTGATCAATTGCAGTGTGTCTAACTAACAAACAAGTTTTTGATCAAATCATTTCTATGTGTTCCAAGAAGGTCCCTAATATTTGCACTCTCGGAACGTAGGTCCACTTCACACTGTGTCAGAGGTGGCTGTGTGACCAGGGAGCACAGGACTGAGAAACTGAGGCCTGCCAACAACCACAGGACTTTGCTGAGCTGTGAGCTGACTGCAGTTCCAGCTGAGAGCTTAGTGGCCACCTTGTAAGCCAGAACCACCCAGGGAAGCCACTCCTGAATTCCTGGCCTGCATCAATTGTGTGGGATAATATACATATGTATTTGTTGTTTTAAGTTGCTAAATTTTGCAGTGGTTTGTTACACAACAGTACAGGCCTAATACCATTTCCATAGTGCTAATCTGATAGAAAAACAATTTTGTTGTAAAAATAAAAATGATCTAGGTATGCGTTTGGTTTGTACATGGTTCATTAAAAGGGAGATGCTTAATCAGTCATCATCCACAATAATCAGTGTCTCCATTCTGAACTTTATTCGCAAATCATGTATAGCTACTGGTAATATTAACAAAATATTAAATGAGAAAGAATAAAAGCAAATTTGAACATTATTTAAACAAAGTTCCTCATGAATTTATATTGACTACCTTACAAAACCATTTGTTTTTAAAGTACTATCAAAATTATTTTAGCTTCCTATTTAAAGTCTATGCTTATAAGCAAAAACATGGAATATAAAGGGAACTCCTAAGGAAAATCTAAACAATTTTCTGTCAAAACTTTAAATCTTTTGATTTATTATACAGCAAATTAAGTGTCTAATGGGGCAAAGGGAATAAGACAGCAATAAAGAAAACAAAAATAATCTGTGCCCTTTAAGAAGCATACATTCCAGTAATTCTTCAAAGTATTTAAGACGGATAGCCAACAAATTCTTCAGCCAATATCAGGAAGACTATTATCCTGTATAATGCCATCTTTCTTCACAGGACGAAATATTTATATTGTATGGATGTCTGTCTTCCTATGAATGACATCCACTGGTTTTAGCTTTTTCTACTAAATGATGCATTGTGTGCCTGCACCCTATGCTGTGAGATGGCCCTTCAAACATACCTGCAGGGAAGTTCTTACTTTTTCTTACAGCATCTCATCCATCCCCCATTTTTTACACTGGGCTAAAACTTCAGTAACTTTACATGTATTTTTGAAAATCCAAATCTCTAAAGTTTAGAGAACAGCAGTTGCTTAAAGCTAAATGGATTTTTATGTTTGCACATTTTTGCTCTGTGATAAACTCTAATATAGCAGATTATTAAGTTATTTCCTCACACATACTACTATGGTATGCTCTATACCTGCCATACATGTTTTTAAGTGTTTCATTATTGGGAAATAGAATTTTCAAATTATTTGCATTTTAAACATGCAGATTGATGTTCTAGTGCACAAGGTTAAAGTGCTGTTCTCACAATGCTGCTTTGTGAGGTTGTTCGGAAATCGAGTTCGGATGACCCAAAAGTGGGAGGGACTCAGTCCCTTTGCCAAGACTACAGAGAATCGGTAAAAAGCCTCCTATCCATAAGCTTTGTCAAATGTAATGTACTGTACCTTGAGGAGAGAAAAAGATACTCGTATATGCAGTAAAAAAGAAATGGTTTGCAGTGAGAGATGAACAGGAGGCCATAAAGAAAAAGGATGGCTTGTATTTAAAACATATTTATCATTTATCATTGTGAATGGGTTACCTGTTCTCAATGGCTGCATTCTTTTACAAGGAAGTAAAACCTTGAGAATTTGGAAGCCATTATCAGGGCAAAAAAGGAAGTGATCAGTTTTCTTCAAAATGCAAAGCAGCTCTGAGTGCATTATCTTGGAGATTTCCATTGTCTGTCAGTGACTCATACTATACCCAACCACAGCTTTGCCTTTCTCCCAATTTGAGAAGACAGTGTATGACTCACTGACAGACAATAGCAAATTCTCCTCAAGATAGCAGGGGCATGAGAAGCAAACATCTGGGAACTAAGTTATAAAGAACTAATTCAGAAGTTAAGATGCCACTGTCCACATCCATCTGTGCATCACTTCTCCTGAAAAATGTTTCTTTGTTCTTCTTTAAGTAGAGAAAAATAGATTGTGTTACAATGTAAACTATAGCCTTAGAATGCTTAGTACAGCTTTCTTAACCAAGTATCATTGGGTTCATGTATTTCCTCATCGTAGGCGAAGTTGGAATACATCAATTTGTTATTGTTGTTTTTAACTCACATAAATTACATTATACACTTTCCAAATATGAAAACGAAATAGAGAATGGGCAGACTACTGTACTATAGTAAATGTTAGGCCATATTCATATACTGTTTTATAATGAAATTAAATTTTGAGTTTTATCTATTTTTATGCAGTTTCCTCTATGCCCATATATTGGTATTATCTTTTTTTGGCCTTTTTATTTTTATTTTTTATTGTTTTTCAAGTGCAGTTGTCTCCACTTTCCCACCACTGCTTCCCCCGACCCCACCCACCCCCACCTCCCACCCTCCTTCCTTTCCCCCTTTGGCTTTGTCCATGGGTCCTTTGTACATACATTGGTGTTATCTTAATATATGTTGCTTTCATCTGATCTCAAATGAAGCCAAAAATTAATGTAAACTCTTCCCTTATGTTTCAAATTTGTTTTATACATTTCTGAGAATTCTTTTTTCCCCTTCTAGTTATCATTCAGGCAGGCTGACATATATTTTGCACTCTATATGACTTTTACAAAATTCCCATTTTTTTCTTAAGCAGTAAATATTTGGGTTTTTATATTTAATAATGTATATTAATAGAGCTAAAATTTTAATGCCATATTTTAGTAAAGAAGTTATATCAATATTTAAAATTTTCTGTTTTTACTATACCAATTAGTCAAGAGTATCTAATGAATACCTGCATTTCATATCACATTATGTTGATCTGCTCTTTTGATGATATTTCCCATAGACAAAGAAACAAGCAACAATACAAAAAAAAAATTCCAAAATACTGTGTCTCCAATTATTTCTTGACATTTGTTGATTTTAATGATTTTCTATGGAGAGACCCTTGTGCTGTTGTGGCTGCAGTAGCATGTGTATGTTTACCTATGTGACTGTATGACCTAATTTTTTGAAATTACTCTGCAAACATGAAACCTTAATGTTTTGCTGTTGTTCTTAGAAGATTCCAAGTCCAGCCTAATGTTAATAAGCCAATTCCTCTGACATCTTTCAAACAGCAACTACGTCCTGCATGGGCACTTTCATTTTTTACGCTTAAAAACAAACAAACACAGATTTAAAATCAGCTGTATTTCAGACACTGTCCTATTGCTTCAGTAACCAACATGAATACCACATCTCGTAGGCCCCAGAGAGCTCCCTTTCTCCCTGGAGAAGTGAACCAATAAGGAAGTAACTAGATGATAGTAAGATACGTGCCAAAATGAAATCAAATCAATATAAGGTAAAGAGGGACTATCTCTTCCTTAGAAAGTCAGAAAAGACCTCATTTAAAAAAATATTTGTGGTAGACTCCAAAAGAATTTTTGCTGAGTAATTGCAAAAAAAAAAAAAAAAATGTGTAGTCCAAATAGGCATTGAAGTAGTAAATCTTCAGAAGTGTGAGCATGCATGATAATCCAAATCGAGCTTCCAAAAGTTACATGTAAGATGCATGGAGTGATTGGAAGGAAAAAAAGAAGACACCTGAAATATGTTTCTTGCTAGAAAGTGAAGGGTTTGAATGTGTTTCAGGTTTTGGATGTTATTCTTGAATTAAAGAAAACCATGGAAGATTTCTAAACAGAAAGGCAGGCTCATATTTAAACTTCAGAAAGTTCTTTTGACAACAAACTGAAGGATAAACATTAGGGTTGGGAAACTTCAGGCATGGGTGCCAGGAAACAGGCTCCTGTTAACAAAGAGCCAAAAGTTGCTGCCCTATAAGTTTAGTTGTTCTGTGCTAGTTGTGATTGTATTTACTGGGGTGTCTGTATTTATTTAGTTCAGTTACATATATACAAGGGTGGATAAAAGTAGTTTTACAGTTGTTTGTATGGACAATAATACAATAATAAATAACACTAATACAAGAATAAACTCAGTTTCATATAGTCATAACTGTAAATATATTTTGTCCATCCTTGTATGTATATACTTTTTATTTTAAGTCTATAATTTTTCAAAGAAAATATATTCATCCCCTTTAATTATTTATCATATGACATGCTTTTGACCTCATCATCTTGATGGCTATACTCCAAATATACTCCATTTTCTCAAGGTTCTTCTTAAAATCTTGGACTCAAATTTTTATGGTTTTATTGATTTATATTTCTTATTTATAGTTATAGTTTTATATTGTACATGTCAATTTTCTATTGTAAGAAAATAATACCTCCTTTGCCTTTTTCAAAAATACACACAATACCAACCTCCCTATTTTTTCTCATCTTCCTCAGACTGTCTAGCATAAGGCAGAGAAATAGCAACACAAAAGCCATCATACAAGGGGTAGTTGTAGCAAATGAAGTAGTTCATCCAAATGAAAGTTAACATACACCCTCATATTTATAAAATATAATTAAAGAGCTATAATTAATTAAATTTATTCTTTTTTATAAAACACAAAGATTACATACTTAATCTTTCTCTAAGTTCTAAATAAATTATTTGAATTTTGGCAATTAAGTTTCTTGACCTTTTCAGTTTTCCAGATGCAGAAAATAGCTTGGACCTTAAGTGTACAAGGCTTTCCAGTTAAAACTTTTCAAGGTAAACAAATGAAGTTAATATATTAAATGTTTTATTTTTAAGGCAACCAAGCTAAACTACCGCAGAGTAGTACTATTTGTTTTGGTATGGAATTGACTATGTAGGCTATTGTCTGAATTCTTAAAAAATTATTTTAACTTGATTTTTTTCTGGATACACTCAAAATTTCTACATTTTAGCACCTTCCTTCTTAGGGCCAAGACGATTCAACTTGACATGCCTTTTTGCTGGCCAATAACCGAAGCTATATTTATTATATATTTTTGACATTTAAAAATGTATTTCTTTATAGGAAATATTGAAGTGACTACTGACTAGATAATAAGCCAAGAGCACTTTAACCTCTATATGTATCTACATTCCTTAGGCAGGTGAAAAAAATGTAATTTCAGAGATTCACTTAATATGGGCAGCAGACACTTTCCAGGAGAAAATAGAATTACTCTCCTCACACACTCATTTTCAAACTAATAATACGATCATCTCTCAATCTTTGTTGATAAAGATAATTGCAATAATACAGATGTGTAGTTTCAACCTTTGATTATGGCTGCAAGAAAGGAACAGAAGTTTTCATTGCAAGGGAGCAATTAGAGAAATGCATGGAATCTTAATTCTCAATGCACTCAATGACAAAGGAGGACATCTGGCTGTCAGCGACCAACATGTAATCAAATTAACATTATGAGAATACTGCTGGCAATCCCTATTTTCTTCCCAACATAAACTATTTTTGAACTCTTTGTACTTTAAAATATAATCATTTTTCTTTAGATATGCAGCCAATAACTTCATCTCCAAGGAGCATTAACGTCATAATAGCTTTTTTTTTTAAAGCGACTGTATTTCTCTCAACAGATCTGAATAAGTTTGACCTAGCAAAGGGGAGAGGTTGTCATGATGAGTTCCATAAAGCTTCTTTCTGGCTCTGTTTTATCTAGAGGAACCACAGACTGCTCATCTTTAAGGAGGTAAGAGACAAGACTATTCTTTCAAAAGGAGGGAGGGTTTCAGCTTCTGTGAGTCTTTGTCCTGTAATATTCCTGGCATGAGTTTTCTCTGTATGGGACCAGACAGCCAGTTTTGAAGCTGGTCTGTAATGAACGAAAAGAATAGCTAGTCAGGAATATAATCAATATTAGTCACAAATCTGTGTAATCACACTTTAAAAAAGTTAGTATACTTTTCTAAATAATAATTGATGTCCACAATTCACACTTTTGAGTAAATATGATGTATATGAAATCATATTGCTTTATAAGTGGTGATCAATTTGTTAGCAAAATTTGAACTGCAATGCAACTAACTGTGCGTGCACATACAATATAAGTACACTCTGGAAAATGTGACTTATTCAGCAAAGAAATACGTTAGTATAGTGACCTTGGTAGTTTTGTTGTTGTTCAGGACACACATTTAGATTTTGCATGTTCAGTGATCTTTAGCATTCATTGTTCAAAAATAAAAACCAATTGCTTTATTATAATAGCCAAACCATTTAAATGAAACAATGAAAAGTACAATAATAAATCTCCTATAGTCTAGACACCAAGTTCCCGGGTCAAAAAGAAATTCTAATAGTTTATTGTTTAATCTTTCAGAAATTTTCTTTGCAGTTATAATTAGATATGGTATAATATTTTGTTTCCTAATTTTAATTATTAATAGTGCATATAAAATTTGAAAGATGTTTTATTTTAGTTGTCAATATGAAAAAACTAAATTATTTTAAAGGAAAACAATTACAATGAACTTAGTCAAGTTTTGTTTTCACAAAGTGTTGTTGGATACAGTTTTAAGATACAAGAGAAGCATTAGGATTTTGAGTACAGAAAAAGGGGAGAAGAAAATTATATTAACTTATTATGATAAACATGTATTTGATTCATCAATATGAAGAATGAAAGTCTTATTTTAAAAAAATTTTATGAACTCAGAATCAAGGAACACACTTCATCTTAATCATATATTTCTCTACCATTAAAAAAATATTAACAAACCTCTTGGGGAAAACCAATCCCTATATAACTTTATTATTGCCTAGAGGAAAAATGAATACTGTAAAGAATCTGTTGGGAATTTGATAGTTATTTAACTGAATTATAAGTATATATATGGCCATGTGTAGAAATAGTCATCTTCATTGGTCATGAGGTAAACTTATAATTATTTGTGCCAAGATATCTTTTCTAACATTTATATTACTTCCAGAGAGAAAATTAAAAATTAGAATCATAGAAAAAGGAGAAAAACAAAGAAATGTAGGAGACGAGGGATGTCCTGAGTCGGAGACATGAGACGCTCAGAGAGGAATGGCAGGAGGCACAGAGGAAAGGTGGGACACAAAGCACTTTTCTTCCATCGTCATGTCATGCTCAAGCAAAATTAGAAAAAGGGACAGTCTCTTCACTCACCTGAGACCCAAATGCTGACACCATTTCCCTTGATGTTCTCTCCCAGCTACTCTGAATCCTTCAATACCCTGGAGAGCAAACAATTTTCTGTTATGACATCTTATACACCATATCCAAATAATAACAATAAACTGTACCAATGACATATAAATGATTCATATTCTTGTCCTTTAGGACTCTATTTAGCCTGAAAATATTCTTGAAAAGGCTGGTGGACAATTTGATAACCATTTATTTCATGTTAATATGGATAATTCCTTAACAGTCAAAATTATAGACACTGAATCAGCCAGTGGAAGAGAAAGCAGCCCTATAACATTTTTCACATAACACCTGTGAAATGATTCCATACTAAATTTGAATGTATTAAATGTGTCAGGAAGTAGGAGCCTTGACAATGTCAAGCAGCATTTATTCATATTTGGAAGGGAGAATAAGTATAAGGAAAAAATTGAATTATTAAGGAATAGTTAATAAACAATATGAAAATCATGTAACATTTAAAATATTTATGAAATTGGAACAGAATTAAAGTACCAAGTAATAAGTTTAAGATTACAATATCAGTAAAGGGAAAAAAAGATTATGTTGGTGGTTACAACTGAGGGAAGATCATATTATAATCGGCATTATCTTATTTGTTCAGTGTACTATAATAAACAATTCTAAATAATAGAAAGAAATATACTGTTTTATAGGACTGTCAAGTAAAACCAAGAACCAATGTGAACAATGAAATGACAAAGATTAAAACATTAAAATGAAAGAAGAAAGTTCTTTATTAGGTTGGGAAGATTTTAAACTACAAAAAAACCGGGAGCCAAATTGGTAAAAAGAGAGAACCAGGGAAAAGGAAATCACAGGATGTAATGAGATAAAAAAGTGTTATAAGGAAGAGAAAGCATGACATTCTCCAAAAAAAAAAAAAAAAAAAAATTCACAGCATGACAAGAAGTCACAGGCAGATTTGCAGTTTCACCCTAAAAAATTGTATCTATCTGTATAGCCTAGGCAATCAATCAGTGTATATCAATAATATCCAAACTTTTAAATGTCAGTGGAAATAATGTGTTTTCATGTTTGCCCATTCTTAGCTAATGGGGTAATTGCATAAAGCTTGTGTTTGGAATGAAGTGATGATGAAAATGCATTTCAGTTAGATTCTACTTCAACTGGTACTGATGTTACTGATTTGAAAGAAGCAATTTTAGTACATCTATTTGTCACATCTCTCTCTATTCATTTAAGTGATGGTTGACTTGATAGATTTTAGCTTGCATATATTTGCTGTTTAGCAATAAAGCTTTTAAATTAAACAATCAAAAAAGTTCTTTTAATGTTTTGTGCCCTCACAAAACATATGGAATATGTAATTAGGATTTGCAAAATACCAAAGAAGTATAAAAGTGAAAACAACTTGGGTTTTTCATAGCTTTGCTACACTCACTAATTTCTTTCTAAATTCCATGTTTAAGGCACTATGGTAAAGGGCAGTAGTAGAAAAGGGTTAATTTAGAAGTGACTGCTTAGGGTAATTGCAATAAACATTTACTGAGTCCTTTGGCCTAAGGCAGGATGGTTGCTAAATTGCTTATGATCGTGTTAGTTCTTATTTGAAATACAATAAATAAGGAAAAATCCACATCTGCTTAGACTTACACTGAAAATAATTAGTACATTGTTTACTGATAGGTCCTCTGGAAGACAGTTCAACAATTTTTTTCTTTCTCAAACAAAAGTCTACACCTATGGAATTGAAGAAACCACATCCATCCAAAATGGTAGGAGTGGTGCTGACCTGGAATGGACTGATCCCACACCCATATGTGATGGATAAAAATTTAGAAGGGATATCTCAGGAGTGAGGAATTGCAGCCCAACACCAGGCCCCCTGGCCCAAGGTTCTAGTACCAGGAAGATAAGTCTCCACAACTTTTGGCTGCAAAAATCAGTGGGGATTGAGTCAGTGGGAGAAACAGCTGGAACCCTGAGCAGTTTCTCTTAAAGAACTCACACATGGACTCACCTACTCAAACTCACTCCCTATGAACTCCGGTGCTGGGTGGGGGCTTGAAGGGCAATAGTGGCATACTAGGAGAGGCTGAAGTGTCTGACAAAGGGGCAAGCAGAGGCTGTTGTCCCTTTTCTGAGCCCTCCCCTGCACAACCAGGGAACTAGCAGCCCAGTGCCATATCTCAGACTGCCAAACTGGCTAACACTTTTTGATGGGCCTTGGAGATCTTCAGAGACTCCACCCCACCCAGCTTATGAGCCCACCCAAATTGCTTTGTCATGTGAATGGCTGGTCTTGGCTCATACTGCACAACTTCCTAAATCCTCTCCAATAAGCAACAGCTGGCTTCAGTGAGCCCTAGGTCTTGCACTAAGAGCAGCCAGCCTAGATTCACAGCTTGGCCTCCCCTGGAAATCTCCAAGTCCAGCACAAGCAGCAGCCATCTCAGACTGCTTTATAGCTCAGGTGGGATGGCCTGGGACAAAACACAGGTTGGGACTGCACCACCTGGGAAATCCCAGGACCAGCGCACCTAGTCAACAGCTGCAGACCATAATGAAGCACCACCACCCTGCCCCTGCACAGCTGGTCCTCCACAGAGGGCAGAAATTGATGGTCAGTGGTCACAGCCAGTCTTTGAAGCTGACTGGCCTAGGTAAATCTCTCCCATTGACCTGCTAACAGCAACCAATGCTCAACTACAAGAGGAGGGTGTATTCAGCCTACAGGAAGGGTGTACCTCAAGTACCCACTTAGGTGGTAGAGGAGGCTGTGCCAGTTGATCCTACAGGATACCTACTACATTAGGCTATACTACCAAGACATGGGGTCCAGCAGCTCTACCCAATACATAGAAACAAACATAGGGAGGCTGCCAAAATGAGAAGACAAAGAAACACAGCCCAAATAAAAGAACAGATCAACACTCCACAAAAAGAGATAAACAAAATGGAGCTAAGCAATCCATCTATCAGATTCAGAGTCCTAAACACTGGTTATAAAGATGCTCAAGAAACTTAGTGAGGACCCCAACAGCATACAAAAAGATCCAGTCAAAAAATGATGGATACACTAATACAAATAAAGAATAATTTACAGGGAACAACAGTAGAGTGGATGAAGGTGAGAATCAAATCAATGAATGATTCAGAACAGAAAAACAATGAATCAGAACAACAAAAAGAAAAAAGAATCCAAAAAATGAGGATAGCATAAATAACCTCTGGAACAACTTCAAGAGGTCCATCATTCACATCATAGGGGTACCAAAAGGAGAAGAGAAAGAGCAAGAAATTGGAAATCTATTTGGAAAAATAATGAAAGAAAACTTCTCTAATTTAGTGAAGGAAATAGACATGCAAGTCCAGGAAACAGAGTCCCAAACAAGATGGATGCAAAGAGACCCACACCAAGGCATATCATAATTAACATGCCAAAAGTTGAAAATAAAAAGGGAATCTTAATAGCAGCAAGAGAAAAGAAGTTATCTACAGGGAAGTTCCCATAAGTCTGTCAGCTAATTTCTCAAAGGAAGCTTTGCAGGCTAGAAGGGATTGGCAAGAAATATTCAAAGTCATGAAACTCAGGGACCTACAGCCAAGACTGTTCTACCCAGCAAAGCTATGATTTAGAATTGAAGGACAGATAAAGAGCTTCCCAGAAAAGAAAAAAAAAAAAAAGCTAAATAAGGTCATCATCACCAAACCATTATTATATGAAATGTTAAGGGGATGTATTTAAGAAAAGAAGATCAAAACTATGAACAATAAAATGCAAAAATAGACATCTATCAACAGCCGAATCTAAAACACAAACTAAGCAACTATGAACAGAGACAGAATCAGGGATACAGAGAGCGTTTTATACTTGCCAGATGAGTGGGGGGATCTGGGGAAATGGTGAAGTGAGAAGATTAAGAAATACAAATAAGTAGTTACAGAATAGCCATGGAGATGTAAAGTGCAGTATAAGAAATGGAGTAGCCTAAGAACTTATATGCATGGCCCATGGACGTAAACAACGGTGGGGGGATTGCCTGAGGGAATGTGGGATGCTGCCTGGAGGGGAGCAAAGGGGGAAAGAAACATCAGGACAACTGTAAGAGTATAATCAATAAAATATAATTTAGAAAAAAGAATGCAGCTCTAAGTATAAATGCACATTTTTTATTGCTATTAACAACCAACAATAATAAATTTTAAAATGTCTGAATAAGCCCTTGAGATTCCTGTAATTTCTAATGGCTCCAGTCTGGCAGTCAATGAATTCTTATTAATATAAATGTATGCTATCATTTTTTTATCAAATGAAAATATAGTTATGTCTACGTCTGAAGCTTAGGAAGGCATACCTAGGCTGGGCCTGCCCACCTAAAATAGCCAGATTTCAATACAGCACTTATTCTCTCTTTATGATACACAAAACAACATATTAAGCAATAAAAAGTCTGGGCGAGAAGAAGACCCTAAACAGTGCTAGGGAGTTCACAAACACATAGGTTATGGAAAGAGAACTGTAAGAGCCTCTCATAACTTCACTAACATTCATATCATTCCTGGCTCTTGAAAAGCACTTCAGATCTCAGAAGCTCATTCCTTTTTCTGATAGAAAGACAATCTGTGACTCTTTACCAGGCCTCCTCAAACTGACTTGGATCCCATTTTAAATGCTACTTCTTTAGGTGTGGCTTCAGTTACCCCTGAGGTTAGACTAGGTCCCAGAAGGAGGTACCACACTGGCCCGATTTTCCTTTTCTTCAAACCACCCATCGCAATTATAATAAATTATAATTATCTGATTAGTGTCTTTTGCCAATTAAACAAGAAGCAGAAGATGAAAACCATTGCTGTTTCATACATATCTCCACACATTGTAGATTCTAATTATTTTTAAATCTATGTTGGATAATAGCATATCCATCAAGATGTTCGCATTTATTTTATTTAATTATATAAAACCATATTATCACCACTTCTATTAGGAAAAAGGAAACTTCAGAGTAATGTATCCATGATCACACAATTATTAAGTGTGTGGTCCCACCCCTCTTTCACTACACACATTGACTATGGTACTGTTGGCTTGATATTTATATAATAAATACATTCATAAAGTAAACCTTTCTCAATTTTTGGTCCAGCATTCTTTGTAAACCACCTGTTTTCTTTATGGGTAATATCAACTATGCTACACATAGACCCTAACCACTTCACATCTGTAATAATGCCTCTTTTTTTAAGAATCCATTTTAGCGTCTGATTGAATAACTCAGTTATTCCAGTAGAAAAACCTAGCAGTGGAAGTTTTACATGTCTGAACACCATGTAATGTATTATTTATTTGTATTAGGTTAATTTCTCACAATAGCATATGTTGTCCATAGTAATCTAGTATTAGCTATTAATAACTGCCAGTACAAAAGGGAATAGCTGTTAATAAGGGCAATAAACAAAATGAGAGCAATTACCTATCTCCAGGTTTTATGGTAAAGTACCTTTTTGATCTGAAGTAAATTGTGCATTTAGTATTTTCTATTGCAATCTAATGTTGTTTTGGGAGCAATAATAACATTTGCAAATGTGTAAAAATTTTCTTTAGAAGACATTGTGTTGGCCCTGGCTGGTGTGGCTCAGTGGATTGAGCGCTGGTCCATAAACCAAAGGGTTGACAGTTTGATTCCCAGGCACATGCCTGGGTTTCAGATCAAGCCCCCAGTAGGCGGTGTGTGAGAGGCAACCACACATTGATGTTTCTCTCCTCTTTCTCCCTCCCTTCCTCGCTGTCTAAAAATAAATACATAAAATCTTTTTAAAAGATGACATTGTGTTGATATTAAGAAACCTAGTAAACTTAAATTTATCTATGAATATAATGAATCGCCTAATGAGAATAATAAATTATAATAATTTTACTAAAAAAGGTGAGAATTATCAGCATTGCAGAACTTGGAGTAAAAAAATACTCAAAAAATTGTGAAATAAAAGACATCTAGCTTATTGTTGAAAACATGCCTTGACAACACACTATATATTGCACAGATCAATTTTTTAAAACAATATTCTTTAGTGTGTTCTCATGGTCATCAAGTGTAAGCTATTGGACACACCACAATTAAGTGCTTAATTTACAAATATAGAGAAAACTTCTCATCAATACCTTAATTGTTCTATTTGAAATTACAAAATAAGTGAAAATTTGTAATTCATTATACCATATTCACGAGGGAAGATAGAAGCAAAAACACAGAGTAACACTTAGATATAACTTGTGTTCACTCACAAAGCTTCCTCACTGTGTTTGTTTGTGCTCAGTTCTCTAAATTTAGCAATCTTTCACAGCCTAGGCAAAATAGTCATTTGAGTCCAGCTAATACCCATTATGTATTTAAAAGCTCCAAGTTATTCATGAGTTTACAACTGTAAGGAAAAGGAAAGAGATTTTTGTACAAGTGTAAGAAAAAAGAAGGAGATTTGCTTGTGAAATGGTAAGGAGAATGTTGTATAACTGATAAAATAATAATTTGAAGAAAAATAAATAGAGCCATAAAAGCCAGAGGTAGCGTGTATAAATGAAAAGCATATATTCATACACCACGTCAAGTCATTTTGTCAAGGCTTAAAAAAGAAAGCAGCAGTAAGTAAGGAAAATGCAGCAAACTGGGTATTCTAATCCATTTGTTAGGGTTTTCAAAGGAACAGCACAGGGGGAGATTTAAAACACAGTAACCAAGCTATGAACAGCCAGATCTCAGTAATGTTCCATTTAAGAGTGCCAAAAATAAAGAGGGGAAAAAAAATCAAGTGGGGAAGGTAAATAGGCGAAAGACCGCTTTTACCTACAGATGTACAAGTGTTGCTGAAGTGGAGTCAGAGGCTTGGCATTCCTGCTCATACTTGACTCCACTCCAGTGTAGTGCATTAAGAGAATGAAGAACAGGGCACAGTGCAGATTAAGTATAATGACAGGGCACGCGTGGCAGCCAAGCCTAGTTGTGGAGTGCCGTGCACCATTCACTTGGCAGACAGGGTCGCAGTCTATGAAAATGACTGTGAGGCTCATCAACTTAAAAGGAATGCAGAGAATTTAGACAGAGTTCAGGGTAGAATGACAATAATGGAGACCTCTAAGGAAACATTAAATAGAGTCATTAGCCTGCAGAAATCTGAGAAGCTGCATATTTATCGATCTTTAAACAAATTATGGCTTGCCCCTCAAAGGAAAGAAGTCTATACTTTTTACTCCTTTGGGCATCACAAAAAGGAAATGAATTTAAATTGCACCATGAGATATTTAAGTTAGACATAAAGAGATATTTCCAGGTAGAGGAAAAGAGAGTGGTTTAAAAATTAACTTTCTCCGGAGGTCATTAAATGTATGCCATCTTAACTGGGTTAAGCCTAATGCTGTCTGCAATTTTCGATCACATGTTTCCTTCAGTGCTGTTACATTACTGCCTCTGTTATTTGGGCTTATAACAAATTATAGTTTTATTATGATGGAATTTCTCCTTTGCCTGGATGCCTTCCACTCTCACCTTTTAATATGTGCAAAATATATAAGGAATAAAATCAAAATGGCCTGTGCAACCCAGTGCCTTTTTCTTTGTTCTTTTTTGTGGAGATATTTTAGGGAATATTCTTATCTCCACATTGATTTCACTTTTAGAAAAGGTTAGGACAGCTTGACTGCTTCCAGGAAGACTGGAATCTGGAAGGTAATGAAATACAGGGTGTGGCAAAAGGAGATTCACAGTTGTGAGTATGCAAAGCATACTTTATTCTTGTATTATTTATTAATTACTGCATTATTTTCCATACAAACAACTGTAAACCTGTTTTTGCCCCACCCTGTAGCATTCCAAGTATTTGTTAAGCTAGTTTTATGTATAATTCAAAACTGCTCCACAAGCCCCGGGTGGGTGGTGTTGAAAGCCAGTTTGGAGAAGGCTGATGGCACCAGGCTTCACCACAACCAGCGTGTCTGAGGTCTCCTGCCCGCAGGAGACTATGCCTAGCCCAGTCACCAAGCTGCCTGGGCGGAGGTGAAGCAGGAGTCCTCAGACTTAAAGAGGACTTACTTTTCAGGAGTTAAGGAATAAGTTTTTGAGTGTCAGACTTTTAAACTCCACACAGGAACCTTTGTTCTAGTTCGTTAGTACTGAATCCAATGACATAATTCAGGCAGAAAATAGAAAATCTTGGGTGTCCAAACTTTTGGTGTCTCTGGGCCACGCTGGAAGAATAGTTGTGTTGGGCCACACATTAAATACATTGCAACATGTAATCACAAAAAAAAGAAATCTCATAATGTTCTGAGTGCATTTACAATTTTGTGTTGGGCCACATTCATAGCCATCCCGGGCCAACATGGCCCGCTGGCCACGGGTTGGACACCCGGTTGGGCTATTCAAACAATCCAATGAATCCTGCACCCACCCAGCCAAACACTTCTGATTCTAAATAATACTCTCCTTCCTTTACTTAGTCCTCATACAAAAATTCTAGAAGAGAAATTTAGAATACAAAATGTGGTTAAAACTGTTTCTTTTCTTTGATGTAAATCTTCACAATTGAGTCATTTGTAAACTTGGCAGAAATTAAAAATACTAATTTGTCAAATCATAAATAAATACCTATAGATTTTCCATCTATTACAATAGTCCCTAGCCACATGTAGCTATTTAAACTTAAATTAACTGAAGGTAAATAAAATTTAAAATCTGTTTACTTAGTCTCACTAACCACATTTCAAGTGGTCCATAGTCACCTAGCAGCTACTATCCTGGACAGTACATAGAACATTTTCATTATCACATAAGTTTCTATTGGACAGTGCTGACCTAGATAAATGAAGACATAAAAACACGTTACATGAACACATATGGCATATAAAATATTACTTATTTGCTGTATTTTATTCATTATATTATAATTCCTCTTTCTATAATAGTTTGAGAAAATATTATTCTCAGCATGGATAATGTTAAATGATCTGAAGCCACATTAATGAAATTCTGGTCTGTCATTGGCTGAGCAGCCTTGGGCAAGTCACTTATTCAATTCATTTTTTTCAACAAATCTTTCCTGAGTATCACCTGTGTTCAGGGTACTGTGCTGAGCCCTGGAGAGAAGTCAATAACCTTAACAAAGTTTCTGAACTCGTGGACCTTACATCATAGTAAAAAAAAAAGAAAATAGTTTGCAAAACAATATGTAATATAATATCACCAAGTATTGATTGCTACAACAAATATTATATAGGGTAAGGGGTAGATGGGTAGGAAAGTCTCTGTAGAGAAATGACATTTAGAACCTCTCACAGAACCTCTCAGCCTCACCTGTCTGGGTCTTTTAGATACTTGCTTCTCCTAAGCTATCGCTGTGTAAACTAACTACACATGGACTCTGCTCAACTTCATACAGGCACAACACTGCCCCATAGCCACTCACATAGCTCCTGCTCCCCTCTCTACACAGTGGTTTCCTGTTGGTGCTGAGATGAGAGGCACTGCCTGCGTTGCTTGGGTATTCGTGTGCAATCTGGAAACTCAGAGGAGCTGATGCCTCAAGGTGCCTACTTTGACCAATGGGAGCTGGTATCTAAAGGATAGATTCTCACTTTATTCTCTAGGAAACAAATCCCAAGACACAGTCTTTTATGAACTCCAAAGATGTTCCCATGAAATGAAGACATTAGCTGCACATGATACCAAGCAAGGTCAACTCTGTGGCACATCCTTGCTTTGTTTTTCTCTCCCTACTCCCTGCCTCAGTCTCCCATCCTCTGAGTCTCTCCTTTTCTCTCTCCTGAATCCCTGGGATTGCACTCCCAAATAATGTCATAAAACATAGGATTTGCCTTATCCTTTGCTTTGTGAGAAAACCAGGAAAAGTTACTAGCAAAAGAGCCTCGTGGACAGACAGGTTTTTCAAGTCCTTGAGTCAGGGGCATGCTTGGATTGCGGAGATACACCTAGATTCCGGAGTCTTGGCTTTCAGTTCTGTGAAATGTGATGGTTGAACAATTTATCACTATAAAAATCAGAGGCTTTTATATATAATATTTGCATGTGTGTACTTATAAGATTACATACAGTGTTAACTGTCTTTTTCATTTATGCTAAGTTACTTTGGCTTCTACAATTTTGAAAGCATATATGGGGGCATCTTATGGAGTATCAAGGAAGTTTCTACATGTAATGATTGCTTAATAAGTCTTGACTAACTGACTGGCTTTACGCTCTTGTGCAACTACTTTTGAAATTCCAATGAGATTTCTTTTTCCCCTCCTCCTCTAGCTTAAAAGGTCATGGGTTTCCAAATCTTTTTGGGCAACTGCACCCCCCGGAAACTTTCCTAAATATCTACCCCCTACCACTCTACAAGACCATTTCACTTGGTCTTGGAGGAAGCTGAATTTTTCACCACTATTCCAGGCAATTATGAGAAATTCCTCCAATGACTACCTTTTTTGAGTAACCTTATATCAAAATAAATGGTGAACCACATGGAATTTTGGCACTCTGGTGGTTTATAAGGCTTGGTTATAAATAATCCTTTTTTCCATAAAATGTTTATACTTCTGTGGTATAGGCAGGTATAACATAAATAGTTATACACTTTACATTTAAAATGTTATTTATCAATAAAGGTGATTTACAGCGTGTATAGAAAAACAAACTTCAATTGATACGTCAAGGTTGAAAACATTTTAGCTAGTAGCATAAAACTACCTCTACTGAAGTTATCCTGAGTGTTAGTGTTCATAATTATTCATGGTGGGATATCTTAAATCCATTAAAATAATAATTTCAAACAGATGGATGATGGGAGACCGAAAAGAGTAGAACCACTATTCCAGTAAAGTCTGGCATTCATTCTATTCAAGAGGTGCAAATTTTCTTTAAAAAGATAGAGGCGCTGAATGTTAGCAGAGGTTGTGATATCTGAAAAAATATCCCTGCAATATTTGTAATTGTTATTAAATCTTAAAGATAGATGGAGTATTCTGGGTATTATATTATCACATCACTTTTTTTTTTCCAAGATCCTTCAGAAATTCTTTCCAACTCACTTACATAATTAAACCGTTCTCCTCAGCTTTCATTGTGAGCATTCTTGGATCTGGTGCTAATTTAGTCTGTTGATTTTATCTCTTGAATTCTTAACAGTGCTGCTCGTGCACTTTATGTTTGTTCCCAGTAAGGCAGTGTTTCCGCAGGATGTCCCTGAAAACACTAATTTTGGAAGACTAATAGGTGTTATATTTAAAAAAAAAAAAGGAGTCTCCAAGGTCAAATGCATTTGGGAAATATGATAAGCAAAGTTAATCATGTTTCTTTTCTATAATTCTCAGACCCTTTAGGATGTTAGTGTGAATTAGAATAGTCAGAGAGTGAATATACAGTAAAATACTTCCCAGATGAATTTTTTCAGAAAACACCTTTTCTTTCTTTCTTTCTTTCTTTCTTTCTTTCTTTCTTTCTTTCTTTCTTTCTTTCTTTCTTTCTTTTTCTTTCTAATGAAGTATGTATTGAGAAAGTGTTCTGAAGGACCTGGTTTAGGAAATATTGAGATGGAAAGATATTTTACTTTCTATAGGAAAGAAAAGCACAGGATTTGGAATCTAATGGCCTTGGGGTCAAGTATCAACCTCAATATTCAGTAATATTGGACCCTGAACAGGTAAATCATAGACTTGCGTGTTTTGCCAGAAAAAAAAAATATATACAGAGAGGTTTGATTAACTTATAAGGTTATTGTAATAATTTTAAAAGGAAACATATTAAATACCTAATATTGATCTTTCCCATATGCTATATAGTCAGTAAATATTCGTTTTGTTGCTTTTCCTCAACTTCCAGCCAAATTAAATTCTCCACAATTTCCTTAAAGATATGTAACTCTTTGTTT
>PVKU01008493.1:0-40426 GCA_004027475.1 Anoura caudifer
TTTTTTTTTTTTTTTTTTTTTTTTTTTTTTTTTTTTTTTTTTTTTTTTTTTTTTTTTTTTTTTTTTTTTTTTTTTTTTTTTTTTTTTTTTTTTTTTTTTTTTTTTTTTTTTTTTTTTTTTTTTTTTTTTTTTTTTTTTTTTTTTTTTTTTTTTTTTTTTTTTTTTTTTTTAATTTAGGGTCTCTTTCTTTGTCTTCTCATTTTTTCTGCTTCTTCAATTTTCAGCCTTAGTTGTTAAAAAAAAGCAGCCATCAAACCACTCAATTGTTAATCCAGTCAAGCTGTTATCAGTTACCTAGCCTAACCACTACATGGTGGGACATAGTAATTCCTGTTGTCAGGGCTCTTGCTGCCATTCAGGCTGATGCTACTTGGAAAGAAATGCTCTGCCTGAGAAAGATTGCTTCTGCGGTTGTGTCGGATGGTGGAGGCTGGCATTATACAGCCAGAACCTGTGGTAGTTGAACATGAGATAGATAACTGCAAGTTTCAGCTGAATGGGACTGTAACTATTGCAAAAGATATATGTATCAGTTCAATAGCCTGGGAATGGAACAATCTGTGCCTGCAGTATATCCGGAAGATTGAAAACCTCCTTTAGCTTTATCTAATCAACCTCTATAAAATAAATGCAGAGACAATGTTCAGAGCTTATTGTCTCTCCATTAAGGACAATGTCCCACCTGGTCCCCGCTTTCTGTTAAATTATTTGTGTTGTGTCTTTCTTCATCTCCTGTCAACCCCACTTAGGAACCCCCACTCCACCTTGGTTGTGGCATTAAGTGTGTGGAATGACTCAGCACAAGGATCCTGGTAGCAGTTTTCTCCCCAGACCCAGCAACCACGGACTTTCCTCAAGCATAGAAGTCCACCACAACCTCCCTTTACTGAAAAGCAGGATAAGTGGCTGCAAAGGAAATGTACATTTTAGCCCTTAAGGAGGCTCTCTGAGTCTCTAGGTTTCTCTCCCTGGCAGACAGAATCTTGCTATCTTACCACAGCTGGTTATTATCTGGGTTTCTTTCTGTCCTTGGTGCTGTAGGCTGGGAGCCCACCTTGTGGTTTAGACCACACATTTCTCCAGAACAGCCCTCAGGCATGGATATGAAACTTTAGATACCACATGTGGTAGCCCAGCAAGCCCACTCGCAACTCCACATTCCCTACAAGTCTTGTGGTAAATTGGCGTCTTCTCTCTGTTGATGGCTATAGGCTTCTCTCCAGCTATTGTTCAGTTGGTTATTCAGGATGCTTTCTCTACAATTTAATTGTAATTCTTGATTGGTTCTGGGAAGAGGATAGTGTATCTTCCACTTACTCTGCCACCATCTTGGATCTCCCTCAAAATATTTTTGTTAGATTGTATTGTGTCAGCTGTCATATCCATGTGCAGTTTTAAAAACCTCACCTAAATTGGTGAATTTTTTGTGTAGCCATTTCAAAATTGAAAATGAAAGAAAACTCCCAACTTTTTCAGCATATTATGCTTCATTACTTCAAGGTTATAACACAACTGAAACACAAAAAGAGATTTGTATAGTGGATAGAGAATATGCTGTGACTGATCAAATGTAAAAAATGGTTTCTGAATTTTAGTACTAGAGACCTCTGACTGGACAATGATCCATGGTGGGGTAGACCTGTTGAAGTTGATAGCAATTACTTTAGGACATTAATTGAGAAAAATCAATATTATACCATATGGGAGATAGCTGACATACTCAAATATCCAGTTATAGGTGAAAATGAAAAAATATGTCTTTTATGGAAAAAAAACTGAATGGACATTTTGGCCAATCCAATGAAATCTTTCTAAAACAATTTACTTGGGGTTGACTTTTGAGTGACAAGTAGTCAGTAATTAGATCCAATGTGGTCCAATAAGTCTAGTGCAGTGGACATGGGTAAGCCTGATGCAAGCAGGGAGGGCATGGGAGAAATAAGTTCCTTCGTCTTTTCATCCATACCCTCTAGCCTCCTTTTATGCTCTCCATAAGTCTAGTGGGACTGAAGCCCAGGAGAAAGACATCTCAGTTGATGCCTTCCTGGATGACCAGCCTCCAGGATACACAACACAGGATAGAATAAAATGGAGAATAAAAATGGAGAGTGAATGCAGAAAAACTATCACCACAAGGAGTGATACCTTTAGTTAAATACTATAAAGGAAATATGTCATACTTATACCCACATTCCCCTGCTGAAAAGAAGTTGATACCTGAATTCAATGGCTTGCTGAGAGCCTTAAAAATGTTCCTTCAATTCTCTGTGCCTCAATTCATAACAATATTTTTATTTACCATTTTTTAAACGAAAAGGGTTGTTCTGATATATGTGACAAGAGATAATACAGTAAGTCATGCTTCTTGGGGATAGAATATGGTGCAAATCCAGGAATCCCTAATGCTCTTGGCACATGAGACAAAGTTTACAGGAAGTACAATTAGGAAGTACAAGTAGGAAGTACAATTACACTGATTAGGAAGTACAGTGTAAACTGTGGTGTGTTGGGGACCTATGAACTTTATAAAATGAGGTTTGAACATACTTTAGGAAACTTAAGGAAAAGCTTCAGTGGAGGCTAAGTTGTTGACTTGTGAAGATCTTGGTGTGGAGTTGAGGAAGCTGAGTTCTGTTTTCACCGTACCTTTTGAAATTCTTAGTGCCTTTTGAAATTCTTCAAATAGTGTTCCAAAATGTAATTTGGGTTGAAGTTACAAGTAGACCAGTGCAGCAGAGTGTTCCTTTTCATGTCCTTTTCTATCCATCTACAAGTGTCTCTGGTCTTCAATTTGCCTTTGGAAAATGCATGCAATTTTCTTTGATATACTGTAAATTGTAGCAAATACTGCTCTTTGGGGGGAAATCATGAGGCTCCTGTAAGAACAGGTAAACAGAACTGTAACTTGTCAAAAGCACTAACGTTTGAAAAAGTAGAAATACAGTAACTGGATGTATGTATTTTTTAGGGCTCCCATGAAAATAATCCCCTAGCATTACTTACCTCAAAAGGTTTTAATGTATTAGATACAGTGCTTTTGTTCTATCATGCAGAATCAAATGTATATTCAAGAGAGTGCAGTAGAGAAGTCTTGAGATAAGCTAAAGAGAATAATCAATAGCCCTAGCCAGGCGGAAGGTGATGAATGATAAGGGAGTCAACGTGGAGCCTAAGTGGGAATTTAATGCCCCCCAAAATAGCACAGAAATAAGACATGATGCACATGACAACATGTGAATATATTTCATTCCTATCTTTAACTTTATTTGTTTGATATTTCTTTAACTGGAACTCCACCCATAAAAACTTGCAATTCTTAATTACTTTAGTTATTAAACAGTAAAAATAGTTTTACTTTGGCCCTCCAGATATTTTTTCTGACTGTTGTTGTCTATTAGCTGTATTCTTCTATAAGTAGTACTCAAAAAAAGTCTCACCAAGAATTAAAAAAGAAAAATAAAAGGCTTGCTAAGACAAACTTTTAGGAGACACTTACTTGATTGTATCAAATATGAGTCCCAAAATCTTCACAGCTATGGGACTTCTGGTTAAACAGTTGAATAAAGCCATATCTGCTTCACTTTGTATCATATAAAACCTGCTAAAATCTGCAAGAACAACCACAAAAACATCAGGACCGAAGTCCACTTTTCACCACACATGTCTGTTTTCAACTCTAAATGTCATGCTTTGAAGACATTATGTTATCTGATAAATATAATGATACTGCAGATAAAATGAGGTGGAGGGATTGTAGAATGTGCTTAACCAGACCTTGAGAAAGATTCAGATCTCCCTGAAAGGAAAAATATTGGTGCTTAAATGTCATGCACCAAGACAAGGAGGATTGAAGAGTGCCTAGGAAAAGTGGGGAATGTGCATATGCAGACAACATTCTAAAACAGGTTGAGCAGAAGAAATTGTACTCCCATTAGTCAATTCATACTTTCAGCCAAACTTCTGGCTGAGAAGCCATTGAAACTAATGATGGAACAAAAAGAAACAGAAGAAGGAACGGTAATCCTTAGATATCAATGTAGAGAACTTGTGGCAAAAGGAGGTTACTGTGTACCACACTGATTCATATACAAGCATACTGGACATGATAGGTAAGGAGACATCTTATCAGGACAAAAGAAAACATTGATCCTCATTCCAATCTTCAGACGTATCTACTTCCTGCTATCTACCCTTTGCCTCGCTACACATCCAGCAGTAATTCTCTACTTTTATGAGCTTCTTTTAGCTGTCTAAGTTTGTTCCTCTATTTTAAGTATTTAATAGGTTTTAAACAAATGAATCCCTTTTTAAATATACTGTCAGATGAGGGATCTTAAAAGTCATTAATTAATACTTAGAGAAGAAAGAAGAAATTATTGATGGCTGAAATTTTACTGATTTCATACTTTTTAATTCCATTCAATATATAATATATAACCTGTTTGTATTTTCACTACATATATTCATATATTATATATAACACACACAAATATATGTATATGTGTGTACATGCACACACGTGTATATGTATATATGTGTGCACGCATATGTACACATGTGTACACGTAAACATATACTATAATGTGTGTGCATGCACATGTTATGCACATATTATATACATGCATATTTGTGTTTATATGTATGCACACTATACATATTTGTAATATATAATATATGTGCATGCATATATAATTTATGTATATCATATGTATATATTATAAGTTACCTACAGTGTGTGATATATGTGTATTGTAAATATGATTTATATTATGATTTATGATCATTTATGATTATAACTATATTATTTATATTATGATTTATGGTCATTTAAATATATTATTTATATTATATATGATTCATTTTATATCATATGTACCATATAATATCCATATACCACATATACAGAGAGTGAGACAAAGGAAAAAAGAGAGAGAGAAAACAGAAAGAGAGAGAGGTCCCCCCTCCCCAGTGGTATTTGGGACAGTGATGTTGGAGGGATGGATGGTTCTCTTCACTGTTCAAATTCTGATCCATCATTCAGAGATGACTACATTTGATTTTAGAGTCTTGACTATTAGTCACTGAGCTTTCTTAATTTTGTTGTTTTGTGCCTTTTGTTCTTTCTCCTGGGGTAGAATTCAACCTGAAAAAAAGACTTTTTTCATTTGTTTAAATGTGCATCCTCTCAATTTCATATTAACCATCTAACATCAAAAGTAAGAGACTTTTCTGTCATCATTTGTGATCTCAAGGCCAATATTAGAAAATAACATTGTCTTTCTCTACATCATAACTGTTCTTCATTTTCCCTTACTTCATAGAATTGTAAACTATTTGAACCTAAAGGAAATGAAGGAGATGGATGGGTTAATATTATTGAGCTCTATTTAGGTAGCAGGCTGTGTCACATTTCTCATTTCATTTAGTATTAAAAACAGTTTCTTCACGGGAAACATCATTGTCTACATTTCAAAAATGATATAATTAGGCTTAAATGTCTTAAATAGCTTGCATAAGCAGTCTGAGCTAATCTTTGGTAATCCTGAGATTCCAGGTGTGACCATAGCCTCTGAAGACTTATTGCACCCACCCCAGTGTGCAATTACAGCTGAGAATATATCACATATAAGAAAGCTGAGGTCCGGAGTGAAAACTAATTCACAAAGCTAATTAGGTATAAAATTGAAGTAAGTTTCCTGAATCTTTTCTTAGTGCTTTTGTAAAAACCAAGCTTTCTGTTCCTTACAGCAGGCATAGGAAGTGCCAACCCTGCCCTGGCCCCACAGAGCACAAGTGCTTGCTTGTATTGAACTATGAAGCTCCCATGGCTCCTCTTCTTTGTATGTTTAATTTTCAGATCATTCTTGTTTGAGTCTATCTACACAGATCCTGAGTTCAGTGGTCAAACCCCTGACTAGGTTCTTTTTAAAGATCTCACTAATACAGGCCAATTGAAGGTAAGTAGGAGTTAACATTCCCTTATACCTTGTCTCCCAAGAAATTCCCCAGAATTTCCCCAGACCAAAACCAGTATCCAGACCAAAGTTTGCCACATATACAGATATTAACCGGAGAGTGTGAAAATGAAATTTCACTGGAAGGTTCTTTGAAAACAAATGTTACAATATCCTCATTATTTACTATAGGGAATCACATCTGGAAATCCCATGACCAAGGGTCTTCTAAGCAAGCAGCACGACATTAACTTATTTATGAATCACACCTTCCTTGTTATGTCAAAAGTACCTAGTGATGTAGATGTTAGATGTGAATGCTTTATTCCTGAAAAAGCAAGAAATGTTTTAAATTATTTTACCTAGTGCATATGCATCGAATACCAAAAATGCTCAAATTGGAGAACATTGCTAACACCCACTATTCCTAATCAACAACTTTTCTTATACCTATCAACCTTTCTAATTGCTTTTTATAGAAAAGCCTTTGACATTATTTATTGTGAAAAGAAGCAGAATACTTATACCAGGCACTTTTGCAGGGTAGGCTTTCTGATTTGAACTTATCAGCTCTCCCTGGCTTAATTAGGGAAATTTACTGTCCCTGGCGTAGGATTGAAACAAACTAATATTCATATTATATCCTATTATATCATGTGGCCTAGGATGAATTATTTAAAGAAAATTACTACTTACAGATTTAGTGAAGATCTCCCTCCATTTTATTCAGGTAATTTGCTCACCTCCAGCCCTCAGGAAAAGGTCCAGTATTGGTTTATTCTCTAAAAGGAAATTCAATGAAAAACAAAATGCAAAAAGCTAGTCATTTTACAAAGGGTACTGTGGCTTGAGTAGAGGAGGTAGAGATCCCACGAACTGTTTCTCCTGTCCAGCCTGGGAGAAAACACCGCATCAAAACATGTACGCAGAGTGAAGAGAAAGGCATAGTGCACTGTGGAGGGTTGCAGAGGGATATCCTGACAGAACATAAATTGTGCACCTTTGACCTAAGAAGGAGAAAGCAGAAGGTCTTTGCATCCATGAAATTTTTCCTTTGGTTATTTCAAGTTAAGAAGGATTCCACGAGCTACTTGATGCTTCTTTCTACATAAATCAGCTGTGGTATCCCCATGCCTCCATGATGAGGACAGGTAGGAACCAACAAAAGAAGGTGACTGTTAAGAAGAATACTCTGTGGGGCAGGGTATTTGGTCCACAAATTCTACCACTCATTACTTCTTTCCAATTTCATAGGCAATAAACTATATTTACACAGATACTATATATGTATATGTAAAGACACAAATACAATATACAAGAGGAAATTTTTAACTTTTTTTATTGTTGGTCAAGTACAGTTGACTCCATTTTCCTTCCACCACTATGCTCCACCCCAGCCATCCCCACTTTCTACCCTTGATCCTACCCCTCTTTGGTTTTGTCCATGTGTCCTTTATAGATGTTCCTGTAAACCCCTCCCCCATTAAAATAGCACTTTCTCATAGTAGCTGGATCAATCCATGATTACTACTCTGTAATAACCCTGGGCAGATTTTCCCCAACAGCTACCAAGGCTTAGGATCAGGAATCTGTGAAAAACTCCCTGCTTTTCTTTCCCTCAAATCTGGAAGAACTAGATGTACAAATATGAAACCATTTCCCAGACAAATGGCTGTGGGCAGGCTAGTCAGTCATTTTGTCCCCAAAATTGAGAGGTCAGAGCAGAAAAGGTACCTTTAGCTGGGCTCTCAAAAGACAAGCTCCACCGATGTCTTGATGTCTTTTCTCCTGGAGCCAAGGAACACTCGGAGAAACACAGATGGCAAGAAGTGTTTCTTTCACAATGTGTATCTGCAGACTGTGAAACAATGCCTAGTAACTCAGATGCAGCCCATTTGGATCAGAGCCACGTGGTAACAGAGTAAACAAAAGTGTTAGAGGAGTGTATTCCTGATTCTTTTTCTAAGGTCTCAGATAGAAATGTTAAAAGAAAAGGAAAGTCTTTTCTTTACCAGAACTTGACAGCTTCTTTTAGGCAAGTATGAAACAGACTATTTTCTTAACAGAGTGGTTGAGAAGATTAAATGAAATAATTTAATAAACAATTGTAATATGAACTCAGTAAATGATTGTTTTTGGCACCACACCTCTATACCCAAAGCTGGCCTTAAGCCTTCATTAATTTTCCCCCCATTTCTTTCTTTCTTTTTTTAAATTGATGTTCAAGTACAGTTGTCTCCATATTTCCCCCTCTAACCCTCCACACCCCAGCCATCCCCACCTCCTACTTTGATCTTATCCCCCCTTGGCTTTGTCTGTGTGTCCTTTATACAGATTCCTTCAAAACCCTTCCATCTTGTCCCTTGTGGAAACCACAAGAGGTTCGGTTATCTTCTCCCACCGCACCTTCGTTTACTGACTTTTTTTTATTTCAATGTCTCTGGTTATATTTTGCTTATTTGGTTTAATAATTAGTTTCCACTTATAGTTGAGATCATATGATATTTATATTTCACCACCTGGTTTGTTTCACTTAGCGTAATGCTCCCTAGATCCATCATATTGTCATGAAAAGTAGGACCTCCTTCATTCTTTCTGCTGTGTAGTATTCCATTGAGTAAATGTAGCATAGTTTTTTAATCCCCTCATTTACTGACGGGCACTTAGGTTTCTTCCAACAGTTGGCTGTAAATTATGCTGCTGTGAACATTGGGGTGCATAGGTTCTTTTGAATTGGTGTTTCAGGACTATTAGGGTACAAACTCCACAGTGGAATTGCTGGGGCAAAGACAGTTCCATTTTTAGTTTTTGTTTTTGTTTTTTTTTTTTCCCTGAGGAAATTCCTTACATTTTTCCATAGTGGCTACAGAAGTCTGCATTCCCACCTATAGTGTACTAAGGTTCTCTTTTCTCCACAATCTTGCCAGTACTTGTTTGTTGATTTGGTTATGATGGCCATTGTGACAAGTGAGAAGTGGAGTCTCATTGTGGTTTCAATTTGTATCTCTATGATGGCTAATGATGCTGAGCATCCATTCATATGTCTCTGGGCCCTCTGAATGTCTTCCTTGGAGAAATATCTGTTCAGGTACTTTGCCCATTTTGAGGGGGTTGTTTTTCTTTCTGGAGTGGAGTTATGTGAGTTCTTTACATATATCAGAGAACAAACACTTTACCAAGTTATCATTTGCAAGTATACTTTCCCATATGGTTAGTTCTTTTTTCTTTTACCTGTGCAGAAGCTGTTTATTTTGATGAGGTCCAATTTGTTTATTCTTCCCTTTATGACCCTTCCTCTACAGCACATATTGATGAAAATATTGCTGCATGGAATATCACAGATGTCCCTGCCTATGTTCTCCTCTAGGAATTTTAAGGTGTCACAACTTATATTTAGGGTTTTTATGCATTTTGAGTTCATTTTTGTGTAGGGTGTAATTTGTCGGTCGAAGTTCTTTCTTTTTTTTGCATATAGTTATCCAGATCTCACAACACCATTCGCTGAGGAGGGTATTTTTATTCTATTAAATGCTTCTGCCCAGTTTGTAAAACATTAGTTGACCATGGATTTTTGGATTTATTTTTGGGCTCTCTCTTCTGTTCCATTAGTCTGTGTGTCAGTTCCTGTGCCAGTACCGTACTGTTTTGATTAAAGTGGCCATGTAATATAGTTTGATACCAGGTATTGTGATCTCTCCTACTTTGCTCTTATTTCTCAAAACTGCTGTGGCTATTCAAGGTCATTTATGGTTCCGTATAAATTCTTTAATTGTTTGTTCTATATATGTGAAATATGTCATTAGTAATTTAATAGAGGTTGTATTGAATCTATAAATTGCTTGGGTAGTATGAACATTTTGATGATGTTAATTATTCCAGTTCATGAACATGGGATATGCTTCCATTTGTGTCTTCCTTAATTTCTTTCTTCAATGTTGTGTAGTTATCAGAGTACAGTTCTTTTACCCCCTTGGTGAGGTTTATTCATAGGTACTTTATGTTTTCCTGTTGCTATATCAAAGAATTTTTTTTCTAAATTCTGTTTCTGATATTTCATTGTTGATGTACAAAAATGACTTCAGTTTCTGAACATTAACTTGGTGGAATAAAATAGTTAAATTACAATAGTTTTATTTTAAAGTACTGAGTTTTAGTAATATTACTAAGATAAAAGGGCCAGAATTGTTGGAAACTAGAATCAGCAATATAAAAGACAAAAATTCAAACATAATTGCTATTACCGCAGACTGTGTTTTCTGGGAAACCCCAAAATTGCAGATGAAATTATTGAAGGAGCATAACTTAAACAGAATTCCTCCAACTTTTCTACCCATTCTTATACTGATGGTCTCTAAGTCTGCCTAAAAATCTTGGCTAGTGTAAATCTTATTGGAATAAAGATGAGTGTTACTGAACAGTACTTTGCATTCTGCTGCCCACTGCCACTCTCCAGAGGAAAAAACATCAGAGACAATGGCTACTTTTCAAAAACAGATACTGAAGCCTATCAAGTCACAGCTTTAATCACTTAAGCCAACCAATTAAGATTAAACTCTCATACCTGTGTTTTCCAATCATTTCCCTGTTAGTTTTAGTTTTGTCTTGTTTCTACAAGGTCAGATTACAAAATAAAAAAACATAATATACACAGTTCTGGAAGAATGGCAGGCTCAGGCCTTAGAGCCTTTTCCCTGCAGAATACATAAAATACAAACCTGCTACGCTCTACCAGGGCATCCTGACCCTGAGCTTTGACTTGAGTTTCTACCCATAAAAAATGTGATGCATTTGGGAATGCAGGCAGCTGCAGCACAATTATTCAGACATCCTTGTTAAAAAAACAGCTTGAAGGCACAAGACTGAGAGCCACACCACAGGAGCCAGAGAATTCTAGCAAGATCCGCAACCTCCCAAGTAGAGAGAATCAGTGCTCTTTTCTTCCCACTAGCTCTAGAAGCTTTCAGCTTCTCAGACAGTCTCCTCCTAGAGTACCCAACATTGTCCTTGCAAACTCATCCTATTGCACCTGTTTACTTTCCCAATGATCTGAGTTATCTTAACCAGATGTATCTGTATCATGGGTGCATATATTTTCTCTAATTAATGTTTCCAGTATCCTCAGGAATTCCAGAAGTGAGAACGTTTCCAATTTCTTCACAATTCCAGGTGTGGAAATGTTGGATCTTTAGGCAATTTAATTTTTAATATTTTGAAGAAAGTACCTAGAGTTTTCTATGGTTGCTACAGTAATTAACATTTTCAAAAATCATTTTTGAGGTCCTGGCTGGTAAGGCTCAGTGGATTGAGCACCATCCTATGAACCAAAGGCTGGCTGGTTTGATTGCAAGTCAGGGCACATGCCTGGGTTGCTGACCATGGCACTGGTGGGGGACTAGTGAGAGGCAGCCAAACAAAGATGTTTCTCTCTTTCACTTCTTCTTTCCCTGCTTCCTCTCTAAAAATAAGTAACTAAAAATCTTTTTGAAAAGCAGTTCATGAAGAAATTTAAACAATTCAATTCTACCTGACCATAAAAAATTATCTTTCTAGTGCCATTGATGGGTGTAGGAAGTATTATCCTAATTGTAGTAAAACAGAGAAAGAAAAAGACCACATGTATTTATTTATAAGTATAATATAATGAGCAAAGCAGAGAAACAAACAAAATACAAACAGAATCATGGAAACTAAATACAGAGTGACAGATGTCAAGAGAGATGGGTTTGAAAGCTCTTCAGAAATAATGAAAAAATAAAGAAAGAAAATCCTCATGGACAAAGAGAAATGTATGATGATCAAAGAAGGGATGGGGTAGAATAGGGAAAACATGAGTATTCATAGAAAAAGACGACTTTGGATAATGAAAACAATAACATAGACCAATAATGTTCAATAAAATCATACACTTGAAACCTTTATTGATTTATTATGCAACATGAACTCTATAAATTCAATACACAACATATGAAACTCTGCCACATTTCTCTAGTTTTCATTCTGAAATTCTAACACCAAAACCTAAGGTAAAATAGCTCTCCCCCAAAAATACATTGTCTTTCAAAAAGAAAAACAACAACAACAACAAAAAAACCCCTTTGAATTCTTTAGAATAAGTGTCATCAGTAAACTTAAGTCAAAAATCTCCAAGGAAAATTTCTATAATTCTGCCAACTTTGAGAAAAGAAGGCATTTCCCTTGTATCCCACACTGGACTTCTCATGCTAATCCCTTCTCATGAGTCACAGCGAGCCCTAACTGAGAGCAGCACCCATCCTCTCAGAAACCCAGGTATTTTGGATTCATGGATGTCATTCAGTCCCCTGAGAGTTTATTTCCTCCACTGGGAAATAGAAACATGCATTTCTGTTTCTCAAGTGTGTGTTGAGACTGCTCACTTATGTGCTACTTGGACATAGAAGTCTATATTATACTTGTGCACTGTGAAATATTTGGGCATGTGTGCTTATGGACAAACTAGGACTCATCCTCAGTCCAGTAGAGACACCATGCTGAATTGACTGCTCCATATTATCCCTTCAGTTAAACTCATTACCTCACTTTTGGGCCATATTTTGTGTTTGTGGTGGAAAAATGGCCCCAGGTTTCCAACAGTTTATTTTTAATTTCATATCTGTGTGTGTGCAATTGTGTGTATCTGAAAAACTGTCTTAAATTATGTTTCATTATTATAAAGCTAGTTTATCCTTATATTGAGGCAGTTTCTCTGAGGACTCTCATTTGTATCCAAAACCTAAACACTACTTTATTTAGAAGGTGAACTTCTGTAATTGTTATTTGTGTCTCCATATTTAAGAAGTGTGGGCAACATTAACATGGCCCCTTCTCTTTCAGTGTCAAATATGGAGAGGACATTTTTAATCTATATTGTTCTCCTTAACTGAATGTGAGTTATAACTTCCACTATGTGTGATATGCTTGTGGGAAATAAAATAAACCCTAGAGAGAAACTTCACTCTTTGAAATTTCTGAATGAGAAAGAGAATCTGTGAAACAGTAATTATTTTTTTTTGTATCTAGGTCACAACCATCATCGGACAGAGAAAATGATTGGATACTTGCCTGTATATTGCACTAAAATATTAGACATAGAAAAGGAAAAGAATTGTAAATCATGTGCCATAGAATAAATAGAGGATATGTCATGAAAACTACAATTATGAGGCAAGAGAGATAATGGGGAGTGTGAGAAGCTGTCAATTAAACAATGATGAATCCACTTGTGGCTAGGTTGATCACAGTTGCTGAAGTTTGCTACCAATTTCAAAAGACTGTGTAAAAGCTGTATATAGAACAATCTCAAGATAAGAATTCTGATATATTCCCCTCTGTCTGGCAGCATGGGGTCAAGGATAGAGAGCTAGATTCTTATTTCTACTGATATTTGTGTCTTTTGGTCTTTATTTCACATATGAGTGCAGAAAGACAGCACTCATGGTGCATAGCAGAGCAGATGGGGCAACCGAAATATTCTTAGAACAAATTACGGATCCTTTGTCATTCATCTTAAAAAAAAAAAAAAGAAACCAAGGAAATGATGGTTCTCGGCAGCTTTCATTATGTTTCTTCCTTTTGTTTTTCCTATGGAATACAATCCTTTTTAGCAACAACAAATCCTTTTTTCTTCTTTATTGTTCTTGTTTTTTTCTGACTCTTTAGAAAATGGCAAGGTCAAATATTTTCTCCAGTATACAAGGCTATGTAGTGAGATGGTAAATCATTTGAAACCCTTGTCAACTGGAGCAGCATTTAAGGAAGCTTCTTACTTATAGTTTTTCTGACCCTCAGTGGATAAAAGCACATCCTTACACAGAAGCAGCACTGTATCACCACAGTTCTGGTTTTGCAATGCTTTGCACTATGCATGCAATGGTGCTACAAGAGCCTATGAGCTATCCATGTGAAGAGTGGGCACCACACAATTATGCCACCTTACCAACTGGGACATTATGCAGAAACTGTGATGATCCCAAAAAACTATGCTCATACGCTTTTCTATAGGACCAGAGAAAAGCATTTCTAAAAAAATACACAAAGGAAAATGATCCTTTAACAATACAAATATTATTGTTCAATGGGATTTTTTAGGCTCCAGTAGAGATGTTGTAAAGTTACCAAAACCCAAGATTCAATATGGACCTAAAGTCCGTAGTGACTCTAAAGCTTTAGGATACTGAAATACACATCTTGTATTAAAGGAAATCCAAAGCCGATAGGTGTAGCCTTCACATGAACATTTCTTTCCACAAAATTTTTCATCTCCATGTGGTGTGTTGCCCTTTATTTCTTTAGTAGTTGTTGTCAAGCCCCAGGCCACACAGGTTTTCCAACCATACTATAAGCCCCAATAAATGGATGCCCTCTCTAAGTTCTGAATAACAAAACAAATAGATATTTCACGAGAACCATGAATTCTCATGCTGTTAACAATTGTGTTGCTAGGCGATTTCCAGGACTGTAGACAAAGCAAGGCAACAAGAACAGCTTAGAAATCTCTAGTTTTGTTGTGGTCTTTTGGTGCAAGGCTTTTATTACAAACTATTAATACATATACAAAATTGTTTGACAATCATATCTGGATAATACTTTCACAGCCAATAAACTCAAATCATACATTTAAAACCAAATCTTTCTCAAGAAGAAAAGAGAGTGGATCCAAAAAAACACAATCAGAAATGAAATAGGAGAGATTATAAAACCCAGTCTTTTTCACCTTGCTTCATCCGTCCCTCCAAATATGTTCTGAAAGCCTGCCAGTTTTGGGGTGAGCTCAAGATGTTAATTCTTTGGTGGTTCATGGCGATACTGCTTACAATAGATCCCTCCCAGGTTCATGGAGTGTGAAAATGACAATTTCTTGCCCTTAAAAAAGGTTCTCACCTCCAGAGTCCACTAGAGGTGTCCCATATTGTCTATAGTACTGAGTTACCATATGGAAATGTTTACACGACTAGCTATCTAATCACATATATGGTATTCAATACAATTAAACATATCCCAGTGCAATATATCCTTTTGCTATGTGAACATTGACCACCTTCTCAACAAAAACAGACTCTGCTCACCTCTAGACTGTGTGTTGGGAATATCCCCTCATTGCCATGGGCTTTAATTAGCTTATATGAAAAGGAGATATTAGTAAATTAATCTAGCATAACACCAGCCATGACAGCTTACTTCTCTGGTTCTCCAAAAGATACATTTGGACCTGCTGTCGCTGCATGGGTCCATGTATTTCTACTCACTCCTGGAAAGCCATCATTCTATTTCTTCACAGGCCTGTTGACATTCTGAGTCTAGAAATGTACATTGAAAGCAACCTGTCATGTATTCTCAAATGTCATCCATGGGGTCCTCTTTCTTGTCCTATATGTGTGGCCAAATTATGGATCTCTGAAAGTGGCAATGAAGTTCTAGGCCAACCCAAATATTTGGGATAAATTTGGGTTATTTCCTCTCGAAAGAATGCATATGATATGCCTGCTACCTCCAGGCATGTTGTGATTCATTTGGCATAACTCAGTGAAAGAAATGGACCCAATCCTGGACTTTAGTTTTAGTCAAAATGTTAGTCACATTAGATATCACTGATGTCTCTGACTGAAATAGGCCCTGCAACCAGTGCTGAGCGTGGGACAGGCAGTGGGCCTGTGACCTGGGATGGCTGAGCAACCAGAGGAGGGGTTATGTTGAAGACTCAGAGCTCACACCCCTGATCCTAGGTGAGAAAAAAAAAAATACTTGGAACTGTGAAAAAAACAGAGTTGGACTAAAAACAGAGCATCCCAACAGCTGAAACAGTGGAAGCTGTGAACACCAGGATACCCGAAGGAGACAGCACCACTGAATCTCACAGGTATCTACCGCAGAAGTTGACACCATAAACCCAGGGAGCCAGAAGAGATCATTTTAAGAAGCTGAGGCTGACAAGAAGAGTCTCACAAACAATGGGAAGACAAAGAAACAATCCCCAAATGAAAGGAAAGGAGGCAGCCCCACAAAGAATGCTAAATGAAATGGAGGCAACTCAACCATCAGATTTTGAGTTCAAAGCAATGGTAGTCAGGAAGCTCCATGAGTTCTCAGTGAGCTACCAGAAACTACAGGGAAGCTACGATGAACTCACTGCAAACTATATGAACATGAAAAAGGAAATAGAAACTATCAACAAGGGCCAAGAGGTAATGAAGACTACAATTTCTGAACTGAAAAACACAATAGAAGGAATGAAAAGCAGAATGAATGAAGCAAAAGATCAGAACAGCAAGTTGGATTACAAAGTAGAAAAAAACACCCAGAAAGAGCAAGAAAAGGAAAAGAGGCTCAGAAAGAATGAAGAGGGATTAAGAGAAATGCAAGACAATATGAAACGTAATAATATCCATATAATAGGTATTCCAGAAGGAGAAGAAGGAGAGCAAAAGATAGAAAAGCTTTCTCAAAAAGTAATGACGGGAAATTTCCCTAATTTAATGAGAGAAGAAGTCACACAAATCCAGAAAACACAGACAGTCCCAATCAACAGGAACCCAGAGAGGCCCACTTCAAGACACATCGTAATTAAAATGGCTAAATTGCAAGACAAATACCGAATCTTAAAGCCACCAAGGGAGAAAGGAAGTTATATCATGGGAGCCCCGATAAGGTTAGCAGCTGACTTCTCAATGGAAGATTGAGAAGTCATTCTGTCTCCAAGTCAGAAGAGAATGGCAAGAAATATTCCAAGTAATGAGAACCAAAGGCCTGCAACCAAGACTGTTTGCCCAGCAAGGCTCTCAGGCAAGATAGAAGGCCAAATAAGGAGCTTCCCAGAAAAAAGAAGTCTAAAAGAATACACCTCTACCAACCAGTTCTGCAAGAGATGCTAAAGGGACTGCTTTAAGGAAAAGGAAAAGGAGGAGGGAGGGAGGGAGAGAGAGAGAGAAAGAGAGAGAGAGAGAGAGAGAGAGAGAGAGAGAGAGAGAGAGAGAGAGAGAGAAACACAAGGACGAAAATGGCAATGAATCAGTACCTATCAATAATGACCTTAAATATAAATGGTTCAAATGCTCCAATCAAAAGACATAGAATAGCTGAATAGATAAAAAACATGACCCACACGTTTGCTGCCTCCAAGAGAACCACCTCAGGAAAAAAGACCTATACAGACTCAAAGTGAAGGGCTGGAAACAATTTTTCCGAGAAAATGGACAGGAAAAAGAAGCCAGGGTAGCAATACTCATATCAGAAAAAATAGACTTCAAACGAAGGGCCATAAAGAGAGTCCCAGAAGGTCACTTCATAATACTCAAGGGGACAATTTACCAAGAAGACATAAGCATGGTAAATATATATGCACCCAACATAGGAGCACCCAAATACATAAAGAAAATCTTAGAGGACTTCGGGAAAGGTATTGACAGCAACACAATTATAGTAGGGGATTTTAACTCCTCACTGTCAAAAATGGACAGATCTTCCAAACAGAATATTAACAAAGACAATGTGGCATTGAACAACACCCTAGATGAACTGGACTTAACTGATATGTACAGAGCGATTCATACCAAAGAAACTAAATACACATTCATTTCTAATGCACATGGAACATTTTCAAAGATAGTCCACATAATAGGACACAAAACAAGCCTCAACAAATTGAAGGAAATTGAAATCATACCAAGCATTTTCTCTGACCACAAAGGCCTGAAACTAGAAACCAAACCCAAGGGAAACACCCAAAACACTCAAAATCATGGAAATTGAGTATCATGTTATTAAACAATGAATGAGTCAAAAATGAAATTAAGGAAGAAATCAAAAAGTTTCTGGAAACAAACGAAAATGAACTCACAGCAACCCAAAACTTATGAGACACAGCGAAGGCAGTCATCAGGGGGAAGTTCATAGCAATACAGGCCTACCTAAAAAAGATAGAAACATTTCAAACAAACAACCTAACCCTACACCTACATGAACTTGAAAAACAACAAAGACAGCCCAGAGCAAGTAGAAGGAAGCAAATGACCAAGATCAGAGTAGAATTAAATGACATAGAGACCAAAAGCACAATCCTAAGGATCAATGAATTTAGGAGCTGGTTCTTTGAAAAGATAAACAAAATCAACAAGCCTTTAAGCAGGCTGATCAAAAAAAAAAAAAGAGAGAGAGAGAGAGGATACAAATAAACACAATCACAACCGAAAGAGGAGAGATTACAACTGACACCACAGAAATACAAAGGATTGTAAGAAATTACTACAAAAAACAGTATGCCAAGAAATTGGAAAACCTAGGAGAAATGCACAAGTTTCTAGCAAAATATAATCTGCCAAGACTCAAGAAGCAGAATGCCCGAACAGACCAATAACAGAAGATAAAATTAAAGCAGTAATTACAAAACTCCCAACGCACAAAAGTTCTGGACCAGATGATTTCACAGGAGAATTCTACGGAGCATTTAAGGAAGAACTAACCCCTATCCTTCACAGACTATTCCAGAAAATCCAAAATGAAGGAAGACTTCCAAACTCTTTCTATGAAGCCAGCATCATCCTAATCCCAAAACCAGATGAAGACACTGCAAAGAAAGAAAACTTCAGGCCAATATCACTGATCAACATAGACACTAAAATCTTCAACAAAATATTGGCAAACCACATTCCACAATACATTAAAAAGATCATACACCATGACCAAGTGGGATTCATCCCCTGGATGCAAGGATGGTTCAATATTCATAAATCAGTAAATGTAATACATCATATAAACAAAAGCAAAGACAAAAACCACATGATCATATCAATAGATGCAGAAAAGCATTACATAAGGTACAACACCCATTTATGATAAAAGCGCTCAGTAAAGTGGGAATAGAGGGAGCATTCCTCATCATAATAAAGGCAATATATGGGAAGACTACAGCCAACATCATACTCCGTGGGCAAAAACTAAAATCTTTACCACTAAGTTCAGGAACAAGACAAGAATGTCAATTTTCACCACTTCTATTCAATATAGTATTAGAAGTCTTAGCCACAGCGATTAGACAAGAAAAAGAAGTAAAAACCATGCAAATCAGAAAGAAGGAAACAAAATGATCATTGTTTGTAGATGACATGATAACGTATATAGAAAAATCGTATAGACTCGGCAGAAAAGCTGCTCAACATAATAAATGGATTTGGCCAAACAGCAGGATACAAAGTCAATATCCAGAAATCAAAGGCATTTTTGCGTACCCACAATGAAACAGCAGAAGCAGAAATCAAGAAAAAAATTCCATTTGATGTAAGAAAAAGAAAAATAAAATACCTAGGAATAAAGCTAACCAAGGAGATAAAAGACCTGTATGCAGAAAACTACACAACACTGAAGAAAGAAATCAAAGAACATGCAAACAAATGGAAACATATACCGTGTTCATGGATCGGAAGAATCAATATCATCAAAATGTCTGTACTACCCAAAGCAATTTACAAATTCAATGCAATACCTATTAAAGTACCAATGGCATATTTCACAGACTAGAACAAACACTTCAAAAAGTTATATGGAACCATAAATGACCCCCAATGGCTGCAGCAATTTTGAGAAAGAAGCGCAAAGTAGGAGGGATCGCAATACCTGATACCAAACTGTATTACAAGGCCGCTGCAATCAAAACAGCACACTAACATAAAAACAGGCACAGGGAGAAGTTGAACAGAACAGAGAGCCCAGAAATAAATTGAAGTCTCTACAGTCAATTAATATTCAACAAAGTGGGCAGCAACATAAAATGGAGTAAAAATAGCCTCTTCAAGTGATGTTGGGAGAACTGGACAGCTACATGCAAAAAGTGAAATTTGAGGACAATCTTACACCATACACAAAAATGAATTCAAGGTGGATGTAAGATTTAAATATCAGCTGTGACACCATTAAAGTCCTAGAGGAGAACATAGGCAAAAAAATCTCACATATTTCACGCAGCAACATTTTTACTGATATGTCCCCTAAAGCAATGGTCATAAAGTAAAGAATAAACAAATGGGATCTCATCAAAATAAAAATCTTCTGCACAGCTAAAGAAAACAGTGTTAAAATAAAAAGAGAATCAACTTCATGGGAAAACATATTTGCCAATGATAACTGAGATAACTGTTTAATCTCCAAAATATATAAAGAACTTACACAACTCCACTGTAAGAAGACAAGCAACCCAATTAAAAAAATGAGCAAAGGACTTGAACAGACACTTCTCCAAGGAGGACATACAGAGGATCCAGAGACACGTGAGAAGATGCTCAATATCGCTAGCCATCAGAGCGATGCAAATTAAAAGCACAATGAGATACCACTTCACACCAGTCAGTATGGCCATTATAAACAAAGCAACAAACAACAAGTGTTGGAGAGGTTGTGGAGAAAGGGGTACCCTAGTGCACTGTTGGTGAGATTGCAGACTGGTACAACCACTATGGAAAACAGTTGGAATTTTCTCAGAAAACTAAAAATGGATCTACCTTTTGACCCAGCAATTCCACTGTTGGGATTATATCCTAAGAACCCTGAAACACCAGTCCAAAAGAACCTATGCACCCCTGTGATCATAGCAGCACAATTTACAATAGCCAAGTGTAGGAAGCAACCTAGGTGCCCATCAGTAAATGAATGGATGAAAAAACTATGGTGCATTTACACAATGGAATTCTATGCAGCAGAAAGAAAGAAGGAGCTCCTACCCTTTGCAAAAGCATGTATGAAACTGGAGAGCATCATGCTAAATGAAATAAGCCAGGCAGTGATAGACAAGTACCATATGATCTCACCTTTAGCAGGAACCTAATCAACAAATGAAACAAACAAGCAAAATATAACCAAAGACACTGAAATTGAGAACAGACTGACAGTCACCAGAGGGGAGAAGGGAGGGAATTTCAGGGGAAAAGGGAAGGGTTTACAGGAGCAAGTATAAAGGACACTTGGATAAAAACTAGGGGGGTGGAAATTGGAGAGATGTGGGGAGGGCCGTGCTGGAGGGCTGTGGTGGAAGTAAAAGACAGAAAACTGTACAAGAACAACAACAAAAAATAAATTAAATTAAATAAAATAATTTTAAAAAATAAAAGAAAGACCAAAAAATTACACTTACCTCAAAAGGTCATTTTTTTGATATTTTAATGAAATGTATTGGTGTGGCATTAGTTATTATAATTACAAATATTTCAAGTGTATAATGTCATAATAAGGGATATGTGTATATTGTTGTGCCCACCACACAAAGTGAAGTCACCTAATGTTTCCAATCAACATTAAATGCAGTATGAGTTGCTTTTTTTCAAAGAAATGTTATTTTATTTTCTTTTTTTTTTTACTTTTATCACGTTTTTATTGGTGTACAAGTACAGTCCTTATTTTTCAAATACTGTATTGTTAATTATTTAAGAACTCCCTTTGGCCATGTGGCCCAAATTGTTTAAGTGTTCCACCAAAAGACTGTCAGTTCAAATGCTCAGGGCACACACCTGTGTTGCAGGTTTGATCCCCACTCAAGGTGCACAGGAAAGACAATTGATTAATGTTTCTCTCTCATATCAATATTTCTGTTCAACTCTCTCTCTCACTCTCTCTCTTGCTCTCTGTTTCTCTCTATCTCCAGCACTCTTCCACTCTCCCCCTCTCTCTCGTTATCAAAAACTTCCTTTGTTTCCCTTTATTACTCTCTAAAATCAAAGAAAAATTTATGTTGAGTTGAGGAATAAAAATATATTTAAAATGATACTAATGACATTATCTGCAACATTGGACCAGATTATTATGGAAGACCTTTATAGAACATTTAAAGATAAACTGCATTTTATGCATATTCTTGTGTACATGGAACATTTTCAAGACAAATCTTGTATGAGGCAATAAATCAAGTCCCAATAAATTTGAAAAATATGAAATTACATCTACCGTATTACTGGACCCCAAATGTAAGAAACTTGTTATCTAGTATCAAGAAACTAAAACAGAAACAACACAAGTAATTGCAAATTAACCAACAATTTTTAAACAACCAATAAATTAAAGATGCTAACAAAAAAACCACAGAATCTACTTTGAGACACATGAAAATGCAAAAAAAAATCTTAACTAAATATGAGACACAGCAAAACCACATATAGAAGAAAATGTATACATTTCAGGACTACCTCAACAGGAGAAAATATGAAAAGCCTATTTAAAATACCAAACAATTCATGTAGAATATTAAATAGAACATATATCAGACCACAAATAAATGCAATTGGGACACAGAGAAGAAGCCAATAAAACTTGTGCTAATTCTTCGAAAAAATGTTTAAAATTTACAAGCTTCTTGCAACTTGTCAAGCAGGAAAAGACAAGTAAGTAAATAAAATTTCTTATAAAAAGTTTCTAACTCACACCACAGATAAGAATCATTAAAAAATCTGTGAACTATTACTTGCAGTTTCACCCATCCCAACACTCACAGGAGGAGGAGAAGTGGCAGGGACTGGTAAGATTCCCACATGGGATCACAGCCATGGTGTTACCTTGGTTGGTCTGCCCTGGGCAGCCAAACTGAGGTTCCACACTGCTGACTGACCTCAGACCTTAAAGAATAGGTTAGAGCCACTGTCTATAGTCAGTGAACTGTCTTAGTATAGGATTTCCAAATGTCAAAGTCTAAGAAATTCTGGAGATGATTGGACAACATCCTCCTCTCTCAACTCTCTTCACTCAAGTAAGTTAATGGGGGCCAGTGTCAGAAATGTGGTGCCTGGTTACAAGACTTCTAATGCCTGTATTTTGCTGTCACCAAAGAAGTGAAGTGAAGTAATTTCTTCAACATTCTATTCCACGGTGCTTTTCCTTTAAAAGACTCACCAGTAAATGACTGAGGCCTTTCACCCGCTCACTTAAAATACCTGCATAAATATACAAAAATTTTCAACACAGCCCTCCCTATGACTTCTCAATAGTGACACCAGGGTCCTATCTTTCAGGGGAAGCAGCTGCAGTTAGACTTTTGATTTCTGATTCATTTAGTTTCCTAAAACTAAAATGTGTCTTCCTGATACTCCTGAGTAACCACAGCTGCACAGTGTAGATGAGGCAAAAGATTAATTCCTAGAGACGTTAGTTGCGTGTAACAAAATCCCTATAATATCTGTGGGCCATTGTTATATATGTTTGATGCAAAACTCAGAGGTGGCAAAATTATAAGAAGGGCTTAAACTTGATTTTCACCAATGTGGTCCTTAGAGAGTCATGCTACACTGAGCCACATTTTGATATCTTCCCTTTAAAGAAGTTAAAGTTAAGAAGACAAAGATGTTCTTTATTTCATACAATATTCTGTTATACTTATCATCAGGCCTTGTGCATGATATTAGCCTGCATGGTGGGCAGTCACCTATTTAGCTCTCAGTAGGACCTTCCTACTGATATGTACATCTTAGTTTCACCACTAAGTGGTTACCAACCCGATCCTCCACAAGTGGATCATCACAACAGCCCATGTGATGAGAAGTCACACACAAGATATATTTAAACACAGTGCCACATTCATTTACTCTTTGAGTTGTTTTGCTCATTTTATTTTGTTTCAGTCTCTCTTTTTTTTTTTTTGTATCTCTCCCTGTCTCTTTCTCCTTTTTGTATCTATATTGGAAGTTTTGGGTCTACAAGCATATTGGGAGAGGTAGAGGACAAGATGCTAATGAATATTCTTCTGTTCAGAAGACAACCACCCTGAACAAGCATACTTGACCTAGAATGTCAACAGTTACTATACTTGAAAAGCCCAGTGCAGATGCATACTAAGTGTTTGCTCTTCTTTAGTCTTCAGAAATATTTATATATGCTGTGCATTTGAAGGCACTGTAGGCTGTGGATGTGGCTCTGTGATGGATCAAAGCTGTGCCATCAAGGAGGAATTTGGTAAACATTTCTGCATTGCTACAATGTGTCATTTTGACTTTGGTAGATATGGCATGAAAACTGTTAGACTCAGGAGGGTAGACAGGTCAGCAGCGGGGACCAAGTGCCAGTTACCAGAGAGACAGGGGCTGTCCAGGTGGAAAGCTGGAAAGAGCTGAAGCCATAAAGAAGACCCAATTTTAGAAAACTGAAAGAACCTCCAATATGCTTCTCTGGGGCATCTTCTCTGAAGGTCTCAATGAGTCAGGTCAGGCCTCAGCTAGAATAGGTGTGTTGCAGCTCTGGTATTCTTCAATGCTTGTAATCCCAGGTGTGGAGTTTTTGAAAAATGAAGTGTGTGAGAATCATTAGAAGAACAAAGGCAGGTCTGGGACAAGACAGGTGGGGCTGTCATAAGTTGGAAGACATGGAGATCATCAATTGATTTGCAGAAATGTGAGCAGGGCTGGAGTCAGCAGGAAGATAAGCAGCTGTGGAAAATCTGTCATCAGTTTAAAGACAAAACGTGTATAGGGGACAGTTCTGTGTGGCATGGGGAATGTAGCCCAGCCCCTGACTCAGAAAATTCAGTGGGGAGTGAATTGGCACACAGGACCCAATCCCACAGATAGGTTCTCCCATGGGAAATCATACCTGCATTGTACCTAGGCTGCTCTGAAGCCTGCTTTTCCTTAAACTCCCACACCCTGAATTGGGCCAGGAAAGTTTCAAGTAACTTCCTAAAATCTATGCTAAACCTCCTGTGCACAAGTGTAACCAGTTCAACCACTTTTACCTTCCATTTGAAAATACTCTTTTTCTTTGTAGTAATTAGCAACTTCCTCTCCTTTGTTATCTGCAAAAGGTAACCACTTAAAGCGAACCTGTGCATGGTAAATGAGGACCATCCTCAATGCAATGCACCCAGAAAAGCAATAAAAGCCTGTCTAGGCAGGGATCGGGCCCTCTCTCACTCTGAGTGGCCATGCGGTCCTTTTTTCTCCACAGGACTTTCTGTAGTCTGTTTGAAATTGTTCTTTGCATCCACAACACATGGGCCCCTCGGACTGGGGCCACATCAAAAGTGGTGAGTAGGGCTGCTGTCAGTTGGAATTCTGGGAAAGTTGTATAGTACTGGCTACAGTGTAAGCATATTTTTGTATCTTGCTTAAGAGGTTACTTTGGTCTGTTTTGAGCATGTATCTGTTCTGTTTTCTGAAGACCACTTGTTGAAGAGACTGTCTTTCCTGCAGTGCATATTTTTGCATCATTTGTCACACATTACTTGTCCACAAAAGTGAAGATCGATCTGCCTTTTGACCCAGAACTTTCACTGCTAGGATTATATCTTAAGAACCCTGAAACACCAAACCAAAAGAACCTATGCACCCCAATGTTCATAGTGTTATGGAAGAAACGACTCAACACGCAGTTTGATCGTGGAGCACGACCCTTTATTAACGTGCACAGGCCCAGAGGAGTACAGACCCCAAATTCTGAGCCCCAAACCTTGGCCAAGCAGGGCTTTTTATGCTCTCTGGACGCCCTATCCTACATGGCAAAAGCAGGAGGTACAGAAGCTGATGCGAAAAATAACTCTAGCCTTGAGGTGTCCTTATCGGAAGCTGGGTGTGCAGAAGCCAAAGCAGAAGTTATGACTACCTAACTGAAACCCGACGGTTTTGCGGTTTCTAAGTAACCTAAACAAAACTCTTTCCCAGTTCCCGGTCCCTCTTCTGGGTCACCTTGTCCTAGTTGACTTTTCTTCTACATGCCCCCCTTTTGATGCTGAGACATATTATTATTCTCAGTATCAATAGCTAAATTTGGGGTTACTATCTATTTGGGGTAGTCTAGTATAATGGTGTCTCTGGAGAGAAAGGATTTTTGCTGCTGCTTTTCTAGTAACTGTAGTCTCTATCTGTTGGACTAAAGTCCGAAGCAGGCATGGACCAACTGTAATAGCTAGGAACAGTAATAATAATGGGCCTATTACTGGGGCTAAGATCGGGAACAAGGTAGACTGCCACCAAGATTGCCTAGTATACTCGGAGGTCTGGGATTTCAGGTTTCTACTGATATCTTTTAGCTTGTTAACATTTTCTTCTACTATTCCACTTTCATTTATATAATAGCAACATTCTTCTTGGAGGAAAAGGCAAGTTCCCCCCTTTTCTTCAGTTAAAAGGTCCAGTGCCCTTCTATTTTGCTGGGCTACTCTTCCTAATGAAGTTATTTGCCTCTGTAGTGAGGCCATGGACAGGGCAGAAGCATCCATAGCCTGACTTAACTCTTCCTTTAATTCTTGAGTGGACTGTAGGCTAACTGTTAATCCTCCTCCACCTAACCCTAACCCCATGAGGGAAGTAGCAAATCTCAGCCCAACTATCATAGGGAGGAACACTGCCCTTTTCTGTACATCTGCAGTCATTAGCGCGCACAGCTCTCCGGGTTGATATAACACAAGTTGGGGTACTAGAGTCACCGGATAGCAAGGGGTGTCGTGGTCACCTTCTAGCACTTGGAGCAAAGTCCCATTGCACCAGAAGAAGGTCCCAGGTGGGCTCATCACTGGTCCAGTGTCGGGTATAGTCAGGTCACAGATTTCAGGTGGTCCGTAGCAGTCCAGGGTTCTACCATCGGGATTCTGGAACAAGGGTACTCCTGGTAGGAAAAGGGGTGCACTCCTGCTGGTAGGTTGAGAGAGGTTAAATGGCCCCTGGTACAGAACTGCAATGAGAGGGGGCTTGTTAAGATAGGCACATAAGAAACAGTCACTATAATTGCCTGGGCTAGACAAGTTGAGAAGTTGGGTCCCTTGTTGAACTAATTTTATCCAGGAAAACGGCCCTACTGGTTCCTGGTTATCTAGTTCATTGGTGAGGATCTTTTCTTGTTCTTCTATGGCAGTATGAATCTGGTAGATGGTGATTAAATTAGGGTATTCGAACTCCGGGGTCTTATAGATAAAAATGTCCCCAACTGGTCCTGAATGCCACATGTTGACATATATCTTACCATAGGTTCCTTTTTCCCAATCTTTGCTTTCTGGATCCCGAATGGGAACTGTCAGGGCCTGCCCTTGTCCTATCCCCTTTCCTGAGTGGTGACAGCAATAATTATAGGGGCATCCTCCATAAGTCTCAGGTTTCCAGTCACATCCTTGGTAAAGATTAAAGGAGTAATTGTTTTTTTGATCCCTAAGTAAACACACTACAGGAAGTGCCTTATTTTCCCAACCCAGAGCACTCCGAAAATTGGTGGTTGGGATGGTCAGTCATTGGGCCACTACACCCAGTCGTCGGGCAGGTCATTACCCCGACGGTGTGGGAAGTGGTTTTGCCTCTGCTAGTGTAAGTTTCCCTGGCATAAAATCTCCAAACTAGCAGCTGCTCTAGGCCCAAACTTAGAGTCAGGTGAAGCATCGACAATATAAGAGTTTACAAATTATACATAGGTACAGTAGTCCTAAACCTGCTCGCTCCCCTATATTCCATTCTGTAGTGGTGGCAGCTATTAAACCTATTCCAAGAATGCTTGCAAAGTCACAGCAGAAGATTAGGTCTATAGTGGGGCAACGGTCCATTCCTTGGTTCCTCTTCTTGTCAGAGTTCTCTGGAGCTTTAACACTGGAATCACTGAGCCCTGTCCCGTCTCTGCTTCCTGTGTCTCTGATGGGCCTCTAGGGGTGGCCGCCGTCTTAACCCGGGAGTGGTGGATACACGGCGTGATTCCTGCAACCTTTAAAGCAGTAGGGGTAGTCAAAAGTACTAAATGGGGGCCAGTCCATACGGGCTGGAGGGGCTCCTTTTTCCAATCTTTTACCCAAAAATACTGCCCCGGACAATGAGGGTGCGCTGGCCCCCCTCAGGGTTTTCGTTCAAACCCAAGTTGGGCTTCTCCTAACTGATCTAATACCTTCCCTAGCTGTTCTAAGTATATTCTCTGTCCTATTTCTCCCTCTAGTGTGAGATTATTGGGCCCAGTTATTCTTGTTATAGGAGTGGGTCTTCCATACACTAGTTCATAGGGGGTATACCCTGCCTGATTTGGGGTATTCCTGACTTGGAGTAAGGCTATGGGTAGTAGGTCGGTCCATGGTAAGCCAGATTCTTGGCAGAGTTTTGCTAAAGTTTCCTTTAAAGTCCTGCTCATTCTTTCTACTTTTCCTGAACTCTGAGGCCGATAGGCAGTGTGCAATTTCCATGTTATGTGAAGTAATCTGGCCAGATCTTGCACAACCTGTGAGATGAAAGCCAGTCCATTGTCACTCCCAAGACTCAAAGGCAACCCGTGACTCAGAATTATTTCCCTCAGCAAAACCTTGGCAACCTCCCTAGCCTTTTCAGTCCTTGTAGGGAAAGCCTTGACCCATCCTGAAAAGGTGCATATGAGGATGAGCAGGTACTTGTATCCCCAGCTTGGCTTTACGTAGGTGAAGTCTACTTGCAGGTCTTCTAGCGGCTGGGTCCCACGGTACTGTATCCCAGGTGGAACACGATTGTTCCCTGCTGCATTGTTTTTGGCATAGGTCACGTATCTGGAGGCTGTGCTGGTGCATAGTGCAGCCAGGTTTGGCATATAGAGGTATCTCCGGAGTAGACTCTCTAGGGCTGTTTTCCCTAGGTGAGTCAGAGCATGACAGTTCTGAACTACCTGTGAAGGCTGACTTTGTGGCACATAGATCCATCCATCCGGGAGCTTCCATAATCCCTCTGGCATTTTAGATGCCTGGGCCTGCCGGGCCCACTCTTCTTCTTCTGGCCAGTATTCCTGTGTGTTCAGTGAGGAGCTAACCAGTGGGGTCACTAGTACTTGATGAGCTTTTTCTGTTCTTGCGGCAGCCCTTGCTGCTTGGTCGGCCAGCCGGTTTCCTATTGCTTCCTCTTTATTCCCCCTAGTATGACCCCAACAATGTATCACTGCTACTTTTGCCAGGTACCAGACGGCTTCTAGGAGGCAGATGATCTCTGTCTTATTCTTTATTTCTTTTCCTTCAGCTGTTAAAAGCCCTCTTTCCTCGTAGATGGCCCCATGGATGTGAAGGGTGGCATATGCATATTTAGAGTCTGTATATATATTAACTTCTTGATCCTTGCTTAACTCCAGGGCTCGGATGAGGGAGTAAAGTTCTGCCCTCTGCTCTGACCACCCAGAAGGCAAAGGCTCTGCCTTGGGGATTTCATCCTTCATGGTCACTGCATACCCTGCAATCTGCTCTCCCTTCTTATTTATAAAGCTACTCCCATCAGTATATAAATTCAGCTCAGCTCGGGTCAGGGGCTGATCCTGCAGGTCTGGCCGGCTGACATATACCTGATCGATGACCTGCTCACAGTTGTGGTCGGATTCCCTGAGTTCAGCTGGAAGAAAAGAGGCTGGGTTTACTCTTTGTACAGTTTTTAGGTGCACCCCGGGGTTTTTCCTGAAGCAACCCCTGATACTGGGTGAGTTGGGGATTGGATAGCCACCAATGCCCTTGTCCCTCGAGAAGGCTATGAACGGCATGCGGCACATACAGGTTTATCTCTTGTCCCAGGGTGAGCTTGTCTGCTTCTCTCAGGAGGGTTACGACCGCTGCTATGGCTCTCAAACAGGGTGGCCATCCCGCAGCTACATTGTCTAACTGCTTTGAGAGATAGGCCACTGGGCGCTGCCAGGGTCCGTCCTCCTGAGTCAGGACTCCCAAGCCTATCTTTTCTCACTCGTGGGCAAACAGGGAGAATGGTTTATCTGGGTTAGGCAGGCCGAGAGCTGGGGCCCTAACTAGAAGTTCTTTTAATTTTTCAAAGGCACTCTGTTGTTCTGGGCCCCAATTTAACGGAGCATTTTCGGCCCCCCTTAGAGCTTGATACAGTGGCTTAGCTATTTCAGCGTATCCCAGAATTCATATTCGGCAGAATCCAGCCGTTCCTAAAAATTCCCGAAGCTCTTTTCTGCTCATGGGTTTGGTCTGCTGACTGATCACTGCCCTCCTTTCAATTCCTAGTGTCCTCTGGCCCTGGCTTATTCGGAAACCTAGGAACTGAACCTCCTTTTGGGAAATCTGGGTCTTTTTCTTTGACACACGGTAGCCGCCTGAAGCTAATAACTGGAGCAAAGCTCGTGTCCCTTCGTGGCATTCATGGTCTCCTGAATCTGCCAGTAGCAAATCGTCTATATATTGGAGCAAGACGAGGTTGGGATTGCACTCTGAAAAAGGCCTTAGATCATGAGCTAGTGCTTCACTGAAAATGGTAGGGGAGTTCTTAAACCTTTGTGGCAATCGAGTCCAAGTGAGCTGAGTTTTAGTTCCCATGTGGGGGCTTTCCCACTCAAAAGCAAATATAGGCTGACTGACGGGAGCCAGGGGAATACAAAAGAAAGCGTACTTCAGATCCAGGCATGTGAAATACGAGGCAGTTGGGGATAGCTGGCTCAGTAACGTATAAGGGTTGGGTACAGTTGGATGCAGAGTCAGAGTAACTTCATTGACCGCTTGGAGATCCTGCACTGGGCGATATCCTGACCCATCTGGCTTCTTAACGGGGAGGAGCGGCATGTTCCATTGCGACTAACAGGGGGCTAGTATTCCTTCAGCCAGGTACTTGTCTATTATGCTGGCTATTCCTATCCTGGCTTCTTTGGCGATGTGATACTGCCTGAGGCAGCGAGGCTGCGCTCCTGGCTTCAAGTCTATGATTACAGGAGTACAGCCAGTGGCAAGGCCTGGTGGATTCCCTTCTGCCCAGACATCGGGGAACTCATCAATTAGAGGATCCTGACAGCTCGGGCCTCGGCTTTCTTCATGTAGTCAGTATTCTTCTTCTCAGGGCATGACTAGGGCCAATAGGCTGGACTTGCCTATTTCGAGTGTTGCCTGCCCCGAGGGCTGGAAGGCCACCCGAGCCGAAAGTTTGCTTAGCAAGTCTCTCCCTAATAGGGGAACAGGGTGTTCTGGCAGGTAGAGAAATTCATGTCGAACCTGATGGCCCCCGAGCTCAAATGTCCGGGCCTGACAAAATCTCCTGGCTCCTCTCAACTGTCCAGTGGCCCCTATGATGGAGACCTCCCGGTCTGAAAGCCGGGCCACAGGTGTGGTGACTACTGAACGTTCAGCTCTGGTGTCTACCATAAAGGTCAATGGTTGGCCCCCTATTGTAGCCTTGACTATGGGCTCGTGGGGGCCTAATTTCATAGAGCCTGGTTCCCCTCATTCTCTGTCTAACCCAGCCAGGCTGAGGATCCCTGGTGCGGGTGGGGCTGCTGAGTTTTCTTTTCACTTTCGATTCGGACATCCATGCTTCTAGTGCCCACTCTCTTTGCAATAGGCGCACTGATCCTTTTCTACCTTGAAATGTCCCTTTTGGCTTCTCTGTGGACCTTTGCTCTTGTCAGGGGCGGTTAGAGCTGCAGCAAGCAGAGCCGCCTTTCTCTTTGCTTTTTCTAAGGCAGCTGTCTCGACTGCCTCCTCCCTATTGTTATATGCTTTATTCACCACTTCTACGAGTTGGCTGATATTCATACCAGCAAACCCCTCTAATTTCTGCAGCTTTTTCTGTATTTCCAGGGCTGACTGGGTTACAAAGGCCATGTTAATCATTCTCTGGCTGTTGGGACTCTCCGGGTCAAAAGGGGTGTAGACCCTATAGGCCTCCGTCAGCCTCTCCAGAAAATCTCCGGGGCACTCTTCTGCCCTTTGCATGATATTTGAGACCTTGGTCATGTTGGTGGGTTTTCTGGCCCCAGCCCGGACCCCTTGCAGGATGGCCTCCCGATACCGACCTAGGGCCGCCCTTCCTTGATCTGTGTTATGGTCCCAGTCCGGTGGCTCCTCAGGTGCGGCAGCCCTAGCATACTGAGAGGGGTCTAAAGTGCCAGCTGGGGCGTGGACCTTTAAGTAGCGGTGGGACCCCTGCAAGATTTTCTGCCTCTCTTCTGTGTTGAAAAGGGTTAACAGGAGCTGCCTGCAGTCATACCAAGTGGGCCTATGGGTCTGCATTATTGATTCTATCAGATCTATTAACACCTGCAGTTTCTCCGAATAAAAGGGTGTATGGTGCTTCCAGTTTAGGAGGTCAGTTGTGGTAAACGGCTAATAGTAAAGGACAGTCGGACCTGGCTTGTAGGTACCATCTTCCCTCAACTGGGGTGGCCCCTGCTGCTCCTTCAGAGGCATCTGGAGGGCCTGATGTCCTCTTAAACGTGTCACGATATGGGGTGTTGGGGCCCCTGGCCTTCTGCAGTTTCTGGGGAGCTTGGCAGGGTATCTGGGGGTGGCCCCGGGGGAGCTGTTGGCAGCCCACGGTATGAAGGAGGTTGAAAAGGCTGAGGTGGATCATCCTCTGGGTGACCCTGATAGATGGGATGTTTTAAGCGTTTTGTGAGGAGAACCTGAGCTTGAGGCTGACTGTGGCGCCCACAGCATGATCCTGACCTTCTCTGGCCTGACGCTCCAGACTGCTTCGGAGCCCTCCTTGCACACTGCTGGAGCCACCTGGGCATATCCTGTGGTAGTTCCTGCCACCTATCTATGTAGATGTACTGATCTGGGTGTCCTGGCTTGCCTGTAACTATGAGGTGAACCATCCTAATGATCCCCAAGTTCAGGGTTCCCTCAGGGGGCCAGCCTACCCTGAAGGTGGGCCATTCAGAGGAACAGAAAACTTCTAACTGGCTGGGGTACATTAATGGGTCTTGACCCCAGAATCGGTAAAAATTTTGCAACATACAGCTTAAAACAGTTGATGGTCCCCCACTCATTCTCCCCTGCCCTTCCGATGCAGACAAACAAAGGGTTTGGGGACTTCCGCTCACCCGCCTGGCCTGTCCTCTCTCGAGGGACTTAGATTGATCTTAGCTAAGGCTGCCCGTGTCATGATTCGGGTTATCCACACAGCCGTTATGCCGTGTGATCGATCCAGGAATCACAGGTTAGGGCCCACTCATGCTCTGTAGGCTGACGCCCCTGGAGCCACAAACACATTCACTCTCTTTAACACACACAATTTCTCAGAGTTTATTACATTTCCCTCCCCGAGAAAGGGAAACCTAGTCCGGATATCTGATGCCACTGGGCACTGAGAGGGTGATCAGCCCTCTTTTCTGGTTTCGGGTCCGCTCCCCGGGGCACTTACCGATTTTGGCGCCTCCGATCATTCGTGCTCCATCGTTCCCCCTTTGCCCGGGTCTTAGAGCAGGCAGGGATACCGCATGGAAGCCTCCATCCCAGGAAGCCCGAAATGACCGGGGCACGTGCTCCTTCCAAGAAATGGGGCTTCCCCGCTGAGCCCCGCCGCCTTCACCGGAGGCAAGAACGCCTGCTTCATGTGAGTGTCGTTTCCCAGTCAGGGAACCAAAATGTTACGGAAGAAAGGACTCAAAACGCAGTTGGATGGCGGAGTACGACCCTTTATTAATGTGCATGGGCCCAGAGGAGTGCAGACCCCAAATTCTGAGCCCCGAACCTTGGCCGAGCAGGGCTTTTTATGCTCTCTGGATGCCCTATGCTACATGGCAAAAGCAGGAGGTACAGAAGCTGATGGGAAAAATAACTCTAGCCTTGAGGTGTCCTTATCAGAAGCTGGGTGTACAGAAGCCAAAGCAGAAGTTATGACTACCTAACTGAAACCCGACGGTTTTGCGGTTTCTAAGTAACCTAAACAAAACTCTCTCCCAGTTCCCGGTCCCTCTTCTGGGTCACCTTGTCCTAGTTGACTTTTCTTCTACCATAGCAGCACAATTTACAATAGCCAAGTGCTAGAGGCAACCTACTTGCCTATCAGTAAATGAATGGATCAAATAACTATGGTACATTTACACAATGAATTCTATGCAGCAGAAAGAAAGAAGGAGCTCCTACCCTTTGCAAAAGCATGGATGGAACTGGAAAGCATTATGCTAAGCAAAATAAGCCAGGTAATGAAAGACAAATACCATATGATCTCAACTTTAACAGGAATCTAATCAACAAAATAAACAAACAAACAAGCAAAATATAACTAAAGACACTGAAATAGAGAACAGGCTGACAGCGACCAGATGGGAGGGGGAGGGAATTTCAGGGGGAAAGGGGAAGGGTTTGCAGGAACAAGTATAAAGGACACTTGGACAATAAAAAGAGGGAGGTGGAAATGGGAGGGTGGTTGGGAGGGCTGGGGGTGGGCTGGGATGAGGGTAAAAGGCAGAGAACTGTACTTAAACAGGTAAAATAAAAATTAAAAAAATAAAAATATATAGTGAAGGTTTATTTCTGGGCTCTCTATTAATCTTCATGGACTTTATGCACCAATACTATACTGTTGTGATTAGCATTTCCTTGTAGTGTGGTTTGAGATCTAGCATTGTGACCTTTCTAACTCTATTCTACTTTCTCAATTGTTTTGATAATTTTGAGTCTTTTTGGTTCCATGTAAAGTTTAGAATTATTCATTGTGGTTCTGAGAAGACTAAAATTAGTATTTTGATAGAAATTGCATTAAACCTGAAAATTGCTTTGGAAAGTATGATTATTTGTAATAATCTAACCTTTCCTATTTATTAGCTTGATTTTTTTCTGTTTCTTCGTCAAATTTTCATTCATTGTCTTATAAGTATGATTCTAGAGTACTTTCACATATTTAAATCCATTGGTTTCCCAACATTTCATTCTTTTTTGTGCAGCTTGAAGTGGGGTTATTTTCTTTATTTTTTCTCAGATGTTTTGTTTAGATTTTATTTATTAATTTTTAAGTAGAGTGAAAGGGAGGAAGAGTGAGAAGGAATCATCAGTGTGTGAGAGAAGCATGGATCACTTGCCTCCCACACATACCCAACCTGGGACCTTGCTTGCATTCTGGGCATGTGCCCTGGTTTTGAAGTGAATTGGTGCCTTCCAATTGTTGAGATGATGTCCAACACACTGAGTAACACTAGTCAGATTTCTTTTTCAGATTTTTTACTTTTGTAGACAAATGGGACAAATTTCTGCATGTTAACATTGTATTTTGATACTTCAGTAAGTTTGTTGTATTAATTCTATCCATTTTCTTAATTCCCCTGTATTTCTCTATTCAGGTATCACCTGCAAAAAGGGGCTATTTTACTTTTCTACTTAGTGATTAAATGCACTGATTTTTGTTTTGTTTTGTTTTCACTATGTTGCACCTACAAGTTCTAACAGTAGGTTGAAACAGAGTGGAGAGAGTGGACATTTCTTTTTCTTTTTTCTGATCTTAGGAAGAAAGCTTCATATTTTCCACAATTGAGTATAATAATAGCTGCGGGCTTAGCCTGTATAGCCCTTATCAATGTGAAAGATTTTCATTGTATATTCATTTTTGAATGTTGTTTAATCATAATAGATATTGAGTTTTGCCAAATGGCTTTTCTGCAACTTTTTGATGATCATGTGACTATAATTCTTGATTTTGTTGATTTGTTTAGTCCCCTTAATGTTTTACAATGTTGAAGCAGATATGTGTTTCTGGTGTAATTCCTACTTGATTACAACATGTAGTTCTTTGAACATACTGCTCAGTTGTTGTTTTTAACATTTTATTGATTTAATTTTTAGAGAGGAAAGGGAGGGAAAAACAGAGGGAGAGAAATATCAATGTGTGAATGCCTCTAGTGCATCCCCTACTGGGGATCTGGCCCCCAACCCAGGCATGTGCTCTGACTAGTAATCAAATCAGCAACCCTTTGTTTCACAGGCCAGTACTCATTCTACTGAGCCATACCACCCATGGCATACTGAAAAATTCTGCTTGCTACTATTCTGTTAAGAATTGTGGCACCTGTGTTTCTTAGGAATATTGGCCTGTAAGCTTTCCCTTTGTTTTATCTTTCTTTGGTATTATTATCAGATCAGTGCTGGTCTCATAACATAAATTTGGAAGTGTTATTCTATGTTTTTTATAACACTTTGAAGAGAAATGTACTAATTATTATTTAAATATTTGGTTCAATTTACCTGTACATCATGTGGTCCTGGGACTTGGGGTTTTGTTGGGACTTTTTAATGTTGCTTCAATTTCATTGCTAAGAATGGGCCTATAGAGACTCTGTTTTTTTCTAGTTGATCCTTGTGAGGCTTCATGTTTTTCTGTGAAATCTCTTTTACCTAAATTGTCAAGTACATTGGTATGTAATGGCTTGTAATATTTTTTTAATGATTTTGTCAACCTGTGGTATCAGATGACATTTTCATTTTTTATTTTATTCATTTTTGTTCCTCTTTGATTAGTCTTCTTATTGGGTTCTTCATTCTATTTCTTTTTGAGTAAATAAGGTTTCACTTTTTTAATTATTAACTTATAGTTTTGTTTTACTTATTTGTACTGAGATCTGTGTTATAAATTTTCCTCTGCTTATGTGTTTGTGAGTTTTTATGTGCCTGGTTTCTTCAGGGACAAATTTAACAGACTTTTTGTATCACATTTCTGCTCTTGGTAGCCCTATGTAGCTATACTCTTTTCCCTCTTAACTGCTTTAACATAGTAAATTTCATTAGGTTGTTTTTTTTATTGGTGTGAGTCTCAAGGTAGATTTAGTTTTCTATTCGTTTCCCTCTTTGATCTATTAATTCTTTAGAATCATGGTGTTTTAACAACATCAAATTCTCTATACTACCCAAAAAGCATATGGAGCAGACATATGCAGGAAAGCCTCAGATACTCCACAGAGCAAAATTTCACTGATATTTCCTCTAGAGCAAGTGACATAAAAGAAAGAAATAAATGAATGGGACTTCATCAGAACAAAAACTTCTGCATGGATAAACAAAACATCAGCAAAGTGCAAAGGGGACCAAGTGTATGGGAAAACATACTTGCCAATGATACCTCAGACAAGATTTTGATCTCCAAGATATTTTTTCATCTTTTTAAAATTTTTTAAAATTACTGCATTGTTATTCAAACACAGTTGTCTGCAATTAACCCCTACCAATATACCCCACCCAAGCTATCCTCACCTCCCTCCCCTGATTCCATCCCCTTTTGTTTTGCACATGTGTCCTTTACTGTTGTTCCTGAAATCCCTTTCAGCAGTTCACCCCATTATGCCCCCCACCTCCCCTCTGGCTACTGTCAGATTGTTCTTAATTTCTATATCTTTGGTTATATTTTGCTTGCTTGTTTGTTTTTTTAGGTTTCAAATAAATATTTTCATCGTTTTAAAAATTATTTTATTTATTTGTAGAGAGATGGGAAGGTAGGGAAAAAATGGAGAGAAATATCTACTTGCCCCCACAACATTCTCCAAAGAGGGGCCTGGCTTGCAACCCAGGTATGGACCCTGACTTGAATGGAACTGGTGACATTTAGGTTCACAGGTTTGATGCCCAACACAGTGGGCCACAGCAGTCATGGCTCTACTTGTTTTTATCTTTCTCCGGTCTTCTAACACTCTCAATTAATCTGTATCTTTCTCTTCCCTATCTCTTTGTGGAATTGTGTTTCTAGAGGCATTTATTCTGTAGGGACCAAGGTATTGCAAAAATATTTTATGAGGTGGAAGGAAGCAAAAAATAAATTATTTCACTTAAATGTCAATAGTGTATGCCCATAAGAGCCCAGTGTGAATATATACACTGTGCATGTTGAGGATTAGCTTTCAGAATATTTATATGTTGTGTGGGTTTGGAAATTCTGTAAGCTGAGGATGTGCCCTTTGTGGTGTATCAAAGGTATATCCTTTATGAGGTTCTTAGTGAAAACATTTGATTTGCTACATTTTGTCCTGCCCTATGGAATAAATATTGCATGGGATACGTTAGGCACCAAAGCTTGGAAGCATTGAGAAGGAAGCACTGGGTCTTGTAAAGAGAGATACATCCTAGGTGGAAAGATAGAAAGCTGAAGTTTAAAAATAGGCCCAGTTTTAGAGAACTGGGAGCAAGAGTGTTTGATGTGTCTTGCTTGGGCATTTTCTTGGGATGTCTTACCCAAAGAAGCTCAGTCTTCACCCAGAATTAAGGGCAGCCAATGCTGGTGTGTTTGCACACTAGTGTTTTCGTATTCTGGGCTTTTGAAGGAGTTGATTGAAAAAAATGTATAGAAATATGGCTGGTAAGGGTCAAATGAACAGGGTTCTTGTTAGTTGGTACTTAAGCATACATGGGCAGTGTTGTCACAAGTTGGAAGATAGGCCAACATGGATGAGACTGGGTTCAGTTGGAGGACATGAAGAAGAAAGCAAGGCTGGACTATTTGAACCCTGGGAAAAGGTGTGTGGACTTGGTGTCAGTTTGAAGGCAAAGACAGTTGGGCAGGGACAGTATCAGCTAGAAGGCAGGGAGAGGTGTGGTGCTGCTGTCAGTTTGAGGAAATGGAAGTTGGACAGGGCTAGAATGAATCAGAAATAAAGGTAAGGTACATGGAATTTTAATCTGTTGAAATTCTTGGGGATGAGGTAGGCCTGACATTAGTGTAATTTTTTTCTTGTAAATGCTGTTATAGAGTTGCCCAGATTTATTTTTGATATGTATTATTTTCTGATTTTTGAAGACCACTTATTGAAGAGACTTTCTAAAACTCTTTCCACTTTCTTTTATTTCCTTTAACGAATGGTGTTTTGATTATGCTTGTTCACCATAAACTGTACTATCTTCATCCTCTGCCTACAGAGAACACAGAACTAGACTTTGTGAAGTTCAGACCCACAGAGTCTGTTGTAGAGACACTAGTGAGATTCCCTTGCTGAGAACCCCTTCTCTTTTCCAACTTTCTCCTCAATCTTTTAAACGTCTTTTCTGTACCATTTGAGGGATAGCTGCAGAAATAAATTGTTTCCTGTTGAAAATCTGGAAATGGGAGGGACAACTTTGTGACTTGAAAGTAGATGTAATGCCTTTTCCCTTCAACTCTGTAATACTGAGATAATAAATTATTTATCCCAAAGGGTCCTTTAAAAATTATGTGTCATATGAGATGATTGAGGGAAAGTAATCTTATCTAAAAACATTGTTTATTTTTTCCACTTCTTTTGTTATTTATTATTTATTTATTTATTTATTTATTTATTTATATTCCAATCTTTGTATTGTTGTTCAGTGTTTAAATAAATTAAAAAAATAAAACTAGACTCCATTGCAATATCATACCATGATTACTTGATAGGTATTAATAGACCACAAAAGCACAAAGAATAACTGAGAAATACCATCAAAGTTATATTCAAATAATTTGGCAATTTAATAAAATGGGACACATTTTAAAAATTCACCCTTTGAGGCTAAACCAGTAAGAATTGCATGAGCTTAACAATTACGAGCAACAAATTTGGAGTAATAATCAAAACACCAAAAGAAAATAACCCAGGACTAGGTAGATTTCCACAGGAATTCTAACACTTATTTTTAAATAATAAATAGAAGAAGATCATTTCCAAATTTAATTTACAGGGGCAGTATTACTCTTCTACTAAAACTATGGAAAGACACTGGGGGTGGGGGGCAGAGAGAGAGAGAGAGAGAGAGAGAGAGATGTGTAGTCTTATATTCTTGAAAAGTGTCCAGGCCAAAATTCTCAATAGAACGGTAGCAAACTGGGGACTTCTGGCCAAGATGGAGGTGTAGACAGACACACTGCGCCTCCTCTCACAACCAAGATTAAGGACAACAAAAATATAGAACAACAACAAAAAAAAAAAACCCACCCAGAACGGATAGAGGATTGAATTGTACAGATGTCCCACAATGATTCACCAGCACAGGTAAGAGGGGTGGAGTCATCAGCCGGCAGGAGAGGGGTTGTGGCAGGAAGAAGCAGTAGCTGGTGGTCCTGGGTGCACAGGCAGCAGATACAGAACACAGGAAGGCAATGAGCAGACCAAGTGAGGTGCACACGGTCACATATTTGCATGTGGATAAGCCAGGTGAAAACAAGCAGTGAGACAGACTGCACAGCGCAGGGCCCCAGCACTGGGAATAAAGCCTTAAGGTCACTGATTGAGAACACTTGTCAAGGTAGGGGTGCCAGCAGGGAGTCCCAGCCTCACAGGAGAGTTCATTAGAGAGACCCATGGGGTCCTAGAATGTGCATGAGCACACCAACACAGAAATAAGTGCCAGAAGTGCCCAATTTGCTTGGGGAAAGTGGCGGAAGAGACAGAAATCCAAGAGCAGAGGAGGTGCCATTTTTCCTTCTCGGACCCTGCCCCCACATTCAGTGTCACAAACCAGCGACTGGGTTGCCCTGCCCTGATGAACGTCTAAGGTTCCACCCCTCACTACACAACAGCCACGACCAGACAAAAACAAAACAAAACAAAACAACAAGGATGGCTCAAATGAGAAAACAGATCAGGGTCCCAGAACTAATTCATCTAAGCGATCAAGAGGTAGACAACCTATAAGATGCACAGCTCAAAGCACTGGTAGATAACCTATCAGATGCACAGTTCAAAGCACTGGTGATTAGGAAGCTCACAGAATTGGTTGATTTTGGTCTCAAGTTAGATAAATGAATGGAGGCTAAAATAAGTGAAATGAAGAAAAGTGCTCAGGGAACCAATAGTGATGGGAGAAAAACTGGGACTAAAATCAATGGAGTGGACCAGAAGGAAGAAAGAAACAACCAAACAGAAAAGAATAAAAA
>PVKU01008493.1:49647-73328 GCA_004027475.1 Anoura caudifer
CTGTTAAAGGTGAGATCATATGGTATTTGTCTTTCACTGCCTGGCTTATTTAGCTTAGCATAATGCTCTCCAGTTCCATCCATGCTGTCGCAAGAGGTAGGAGCTCCTTCTTTCTTTCTGCTGCATAGAATTCCATTGTGTAAACGTACCAAATTTTCTTGATCCATTCATTTACTGATGGGCACCTAGGTTGCTTCCAACACTTGGCTATCGTAAATTGTGCTGCTATGAACATTGGGGTGCATAGATTCTTTTGGATTGGTGTTTCAGGGTTCTTAGGATATAATCCTAGCAGTGGAATTGCTGGGTCAAAAGGTAGATCCATTTTTAGTTTTCTTAGAAAATTCCATTAAAAAATCAACTGGATTCCATTAATGTGTGTGTTTTCTGTAAAGTGTCTTTAAATTAAAGAGACATAAAATTCTCCAGAAGCTGTCCCTTCATGGCAGGGGAGGTCAAGCCTCAGTAGCTCGGATTGAATATAGTGCTGCCAGACTTTTGGTGGTTCTCAGTGCTGGCCTGAAGGAACTTGATAACCATTAGACATGTTTAAGTCTGTGTTTTCCCATCTCTGCATTAGAGTTATTTGTTGTGGAATCACTGGGAAAATGCTGTTTATCCATACTCCTCATACTTAGGAACAATGGAGGTTTTTTTTCCTAAGCTAAAATAATGCCTTGAAAATAATGGTTATATAATTGCTCTTGAACAACTAACACATGATAGCACATTTGGGGTCAGAAATTGTTTCAGTTTGGGCACTGACTCTTGATACATGTGTCCCCGAAGAACTCTGAGTTTCTGTAGAAGCTCCACATTGTTACTCTTTTAGTGGTTATTGGTGATGTTGTTTTACATTGTGTCCCTTTGTGTTTACCTACATATGAAGGTGATATCTGATTTTCACCTTCAGGATCTTTTACAATGTATAATACAGAGGATTTTCATAATGTCCATGGTTGCAGCCTACCCCCATCCAAACATTTTAAAAATTATCACCCTCCCCTCTTCATTTGTCTGGTATTCAGTACCATACAACTTATCCTAGACCAGCATTTTATTAGGTGAGTACTGACCACATCTTTGGTACCACATGACTCTTCCCAACGTGAAGTTGTGTTCTGGGAATATCCTTTTTCTCTGTCATGCTCTGTTTGCTCATTATTAGAAAGCAAACCTTGTATTATTTTGGTTTTATCAACTGGATCAGCCATGGCAAGTGCTTACCTCATACCTGGTCTTACAGTATATATTGCTGGACCTGCTGTGAGTTTTCATCTAAATAAATTTTTGCTCACCAATGAAAAGTTATCTGACTTCTTCCCCTATGTCTCATGGACCTTTTGAATTTGAAAAGGAGATAGAATGCAGTTTTTAAGGAATTACAGATGGTTTCCCTCTGATCTTGGTTTTTGTCCTTTCTATGGCTAGATTAAAGATCTCTCAGGGCAGTAGATAAGTATAATGTCCACTGAGATAACTGGTACTATTTTGGATGAGGTCACTGATTCCACTATATATGATACATCTGATGTGTTGTGACCTTTCAAGGACACACAGTTTCATCAGATTTGGGAAGACAGAACATTCACAGAGCCATTGGGATATCTGACATGCCTTTATCCAGGAGAGGGTGAAGCACACATGCTTCAAGCTGCATGTCCCCATGATTGTCACCTGTCCCCTTTGTGTGGCACCCTACCATGACACCCACTGTGGCCCACCACATGTCCCTCATCACCCAGCATGTAACCCAGAGGGATCCTGTACATCCTTAAATACTACATTATAGACAAAGCCAGGAAGGTGCCAACAGAATTCTGCAACAGAACTTCATACTATGCATGTGAGCCCACTCAAGGCTATGGGAACAGTTTATCAGATCCAGTCTCAAGGCTATAAGAATAATACACTTCAGGCCCATTCTCCAGGTTATGGGAAACTGTTTCCCTTAGTTGCCCAGGGTGAGGAAACCAGACTACCTTCATTTACCTTACAACTCGCCTATGTGAATACACAAGGAGACTTACGCATGCTTGACTTCAGTCGAAAAGTCTGGTATATAGACAGGAACGGAATCAATTGGATAGAAAAAAAGTGGTGGGTGGATCTAGAATTATCTGTGAGGCAGGGCAAGGTGGGGTGCTAACTTCTATTGGAAAGCAAGCAGATGTGGGTAAGAGAGCAGCAGGGCTGGCATCAGTTGAAAATGTAGGACAGGTTGGAGAGGCTGGTATCGGTTTAAGCTTAATTTGAATATGAGGTAAGAGAGTATCCAGTTTTTGTTGATTGTGTATATTTTGTTTAGCCATTAAAAGTCCATCATCTCAGCAGTGCATAGCTTTACCTTCTCTGTCATACATTAGTCCATGGAAAAGGGTTTAGTCCTGGGCACTCTATACTGTCCCTATGATACAAGTGTCTGTTTTGTACCAATACCTTTCTGTTTTGATTATTTTAACTTTATTGTTTTAAAATATGGAGAGTGTTGTCTATAGCTTTGTCCTTCTCTAAACGTATTTGCTTCTTTAAGGTATTTGTTCTTCCATATAAATTTTAAGATTTTCATTTCTGAGAAAAATGTATGTCATCGTTTGATAGGATTTCAGTTGAACCAATTAATTGCTGTGGGAGATATCATAATTATAACAATTTAATCTTTGCAATATAGAGGAATATTTTACCCTTCCATTTTTCATGTTAATTTTAATTTCTTTCTTCAAAGTCCTATAATGTTGAGAGGACAGGTCTTTCACCTCTTTGTTGATGTCAATTCAGAGTCAATTATTTCTTTTTCATCTTATCTCACACCACCTGATGCTACAAATGACCCTGAGAAGACTACAATGGTGTGAAGCCCAAACAGCAGAGACACTATCTCACACCAACCAGTGCAGTGAATAACTTTTAAAGGCTCAAATGGCACAGTCCTAACTGCAGAGGCTGAAGATTCTAAGATTATACAAAACAACAAAGATCAAACCAAGTTTCCCAAAAGACCAAAAAAGCAAATAGCCCTGGTTCTGCTTATCTAATACAAAACAGCTGCAACTGATGTCAATTAATCAGAAGAGGCTCAAAGAACAAGCTAGGCAGTGCAAGGATGAGGGAGGGTGAAACCAAATGTAAATTGGCCACAAGATAGGCAGCCCTGGAAGAAATCCCCTTTCCCTTATTGTAGACATGCTGGCAGAATAACCCAAAACCTCTGGGTACTGCTGGTCCCTTACTTGGGATAAAAGATACTGAATTCCAACTGTCTAAGAGTGCCTGTCCAAGGCAATGGGTATTAGCCTCTGTTTCTATAGTTTCTAGCAATGCTAAGGCAAATTGAGAAGTTGGTCCATATACACTGGAAGCAGATTTAGCTCTTTAAGGGTCTTAAAATGCAAGGGGTCATGGACTTTCTGAAGCTGATCTGCATTATTTGGATCTGGCCTCTCAATCACTGGGTAAAAAGCAAAACCTGTTACATCTTCATCTCCTTCATGAGCCTTCCACAATGCCCTTTGGTAAAGCAGATGTTTCCCTGGGCATAGGAACCTCAGGCCTGTTTTTTCCCTTGACCCCATAGGTTGGGTGGTGAGCCTCCTAGGGTATGTTCTGGTGGCAGCCTGAAAGAGGCCCTTGTCCTTCACAGACAGCACCAATAGTTGGTGCACCAGTCCCTGCATATGGGAATTTTTAGTCCCTGGAAAATTATTATTTTCCTCCTCCTCAGAATCCTCCTCCTCTCTCTCCCTCTCCACCTTCCAATCCTCCTCCTCAAGCTCCTTAGAATAATCTGTTGGAAGAGGTTCATCATCACAGGAAAAGCAGGGGCCAAGTGGGACATTGTCCTCTGATAGAGAGACAATGAACCACAAACATGGTCTCCACGTTTATTTTATAGGTGTTGGTTAGATGGAACTCAAGGGCATTTTGCAAACTTAGGGAGCTGCCACAGGCACAGATTGTTCGATTCCCAGGCTACCTAACTGATACATATGTCTTATGCAAAAGTTACAGTCACATTCAGCTGATGCTTGCAGCTATCTATTCCATTCTCAATCCCCACAGGTTCTGTCTGTTGTTGCTGCCAGCTTGGATCCACTTTGCAGATGCAAGCAGTCAAGTGTGGCTTTCTAAAGCACTCAACCAGAGCCAGAATTCATCAAAAATGGATAGAATTAATAAAATAACTCATTAAGAATGAAATGAAAACTGAATATACAGAAATCCCTCTCACCCATAACACTAATAAGCAATGAAAGATGAAGTAAAGAAGGTAATACCACTTACAATTGTGTGGAAAGGAAATAAATGCCTGTGAAGTGGAAAAAAGAAAGAGGTGAACAACATGTACTCTGAAAGGTAAAGGACATTGAAGAAAGAAAGTATAAAGAACACAAAACAATGAAAGGGTAACTCATTCCTCTACCATGGGAAGATTAAACTGTTATAACTACAATACTTACCAATGCTATTAGTTCAAACCCCTTATGAAACTATTTCTCAGAAGAAAAAACTTAAAATTTATATTTAACCACAAATACTTAAATAGCCAAACGTATTTCAAGAAGAAAAAACAATCTCTGTACTCAAATTATACTATAAAAGTATAATCATCAAAACAGAATGGCATTGACAAAAAACAGATCTCTTAATCAATGGAAGAGTATACAGACTCAAGAATTTAACCCTCTTTCTTGAACAATTAATCTATGAGATAGGAGAAAAAAATATACACTAAAGAGTTGAGAGACTTCAAAAACTGGTCTTGAAACTGAAACCCAGCAGAGAGCAGAACAAGCGCCATTGTTCACTCTCGATCCTCTGGCCCACATACAGTGTCAGAACCCAGTGACTGGGTTGCCCCAGCCAGGTGAACACCTAAGGCTCCACCACTTACTATAAAACAGGCGCACCAAAAAAAGAAAAAATGGCCCACATGAAAGAACAGATCAAAGCTCCAGAAAAAATACAAGTATGCAAACAAAAAGAGAACCAACCTATCAGATGCACAGTTCAAAACACTGGTAATCAGGATGCTCACAGAATTGGTTGAATTTGGTTGTGATTAGATAAAAAATAAAGGCTATGCTAAGTGAAATAAAGGAAAATGTACAAGGAACCAAGAGTGATGAAAAGAAACTGGGACTCAAATCAATGGAGTGGACCACAAGGAAGAAAGACACATCAAATCAGAAAAGAATGGAGAAACAAGAATTCAAAAAAATGAAGAGAGGCTTAGGAACATCCAGGACATCTTTCAATGTTCCAATATCCAAATGATATGGATACCAGAAGGAGAAGAGGAAGAGCAAAAAGTGGAAAAGTTACTTGAACAAATAATAATAAAGAACTTCCCCAATATGGCAAAGGAAATAGACTTCCAGGAAGTCCAGGAAGCTCACTGAGTCCAAAGAAGTTGGACTCAATGAGGAACACTCCAAGGCACATCATAATTACTTTACCCAAGGTTTAAATTAAGGAGAGAATCCTAGAAGCAGCAAGAGATAAGGGGACAGTCACCTACAAAGGAGTTCCCATCAGACTGTCAGCTGATTTCTCAAAAGAGATCTTACAGGCAAGAAGGGGCTGGAAAGAAGTATTCCAAATCATTAAAGTCAAGGATCTACATCCATGATTGCTCTATCCAGAAAAGCTGCCCTTTAGAATGGAAGGAAAGATAAAATGCTTCTCAGATAAGGTCAAGTTAAAGAAATTCATTATCACCAAGCCTGTGTTATATGAAATGGTAAAGGGACTTATCTAAGAAAAAAGAAGATAAATAACATGTGCAGTAAAAAGACAGCAAACTCACAGATATTAACAACCACATATAAAACAAAAACAAACTAAGCAAACAATTAGAACAGGAACAGAGCCACAGAAATGGAGATCACATGGAGGGTTAGAAACAGGGAAATGGGATGAGGAGAGAGGGGAAAAGATGCAGAGAATGAGCAGCATAGATGGTAGGTGGAAAATAGACAGGGAGAGGGTAAGAATAGTATCAGAAATGTTGAAGCTAAATAACATAAGTAAGACACATGGACATGAACTAAAGGGGGAATGTGGGTGAGAGCAGATGTGCAGGGTGGAGGGGAGTGAAGAGAGAAAATGGGACCATTGTAATAGCATAATCAATAAAATATACAAAAAAGAAAAAATGATCTTGGAAAAAAATTATGCATGGTGTAAAATTGTCAACATTGTTCTATCATACACAAAAATAAATTTAAACTGGTATCAGCTCTGCCCATCTCTTCCATATTTTCAACTGACACAAGCCCTGATTCCCTTTCACCTACCTCCCCATGCCTTCCCATTGAAGTCAGCACCTGACTGATCCCCAAATTACAGAAAATTCTAGACGACCCATTTCTCTTTGCCTTGGTCTCACTCCATTTGTGTCTATATTCCCTCCTTTCCAACTAATGTCAGGCATGATTAAGTCTCCTTGTTTTTTAATTTATGGTAGTTTTCCTCATCATTTTCAGTGCCCAACAATTATCTTTCACTCATCACCTTTTCCTTCAACAGCTCAGAACCTGAGAACAGGAGTATATAAAAACACCTGTGTTTTGCTGACTCTCATTGTGGCTGAAGAGTAACCTTGCTCAGGTGACATCTTCTTACATGATATTGCAGCTTTAAAACTGAAACACCCACTGTCTCTCAGGCTTCTGGCCCCTAGTCCCTGCTGTGAAAATGTCTATTCTTCTGAACCTCATTTCTCCCTCACACAATATTGACTGGAAGTAACATGACAAACTGTAACACCTCAGACTCTTTTTTACCATATGTCATAAAGAATACCATATCTGATCCAACAGAGAGGCCCCATCAACAGCCTGCAGTTCTTCCAACCACACACCACATATAAAGAACCTGAAAACTAACACACAGTAAGTACTTCACGTATATCAGTGTTGGCACTCTTGTCATGAGTTAACCATTGACCAAAGTTGAGACCAAACCACTTGTGCTTAGGGCGATGGCTTCTGGATGGTAGGACATTTGATAACATTTGTCCAAACTGAATACATGACTATAGCACACCAAGCCTCTAAGTATATGTAAAAAAAGAGAGAAATAAAGAGAGAGATAAGGAGGAAAAGAAAGAGAGAGGTTAAAACAATATTAGAGAAACATAAGTACAATATTCAAAGAAGTAAATAAGTGAAAAGTGATATTTTGATAAATATTTTGTAAAAAAGTCTTCACACAAACATATATTTTATTCATTTTTCAGAGAAGGAGGAAGAGAGAGAATAACTGTGTGAGAGAGAAACATTGATCACTTTTTGTATACTCTCCCTTATCAGGGATTGAAATTCTGACTGGGGACTAAACCAGCAACATATTGATTGGTGAATGGGATGAGGCTGCAACCAACTGAAGCACCTGATCAGGATATTATTTTTACTTGGAACACATCTGTCACTTCACATCACATTGGCTTTACTGGGAAAAGCTAGTTCAAAACCACTTAGTGTTGACACAGACATGTTCATATCGACAGACAAGATCTATGGGTAACCAATGTGGAGGCTGCTCACCATGTAAGCCGATAAGAGCACAAGGTCTGATTCAAAGTATGACAGGAGTCCATGGAAACCTATATGGCAGAAGTAGTTACATTTATTTTTTAATATATTTTATTGATTATGCTATTACACTTGTCCCATTTCCCCCCTCCATTCCCCTCCACCCTGCACACCCCCTCCCACCCACATTGCTCCCTTTAGTTCATGTCCATGTGTCATAAGTTCTTTAGCTTCTACATTTCCCACACTATTCTTGCCCTCCAAATCTATTTTCTATCCACTGCCTATGCTATTTACTCTGTGTGCGTTTCCCCCCTCCTCCTCCCACTCCCCTGTTGCTGACCCTCCATGTGATCTCCATTTTTGTGTTTCTGCTCCTGTTCTAGTGTTTGCTTAGTTTGCTTTTGTTTTAGCTGTGCTTCTTAATATTTGTGAGTTTGCTGTTTTTTACCATATATGTTTTTTATCTTATTTTTCTTAGATAAGTCCCTTTAACATTTCATATAATAAGTGCTTGGTGATGATAAACTCCCTTAACTTGACCTTATCTGAGAAGCACTTTATCTTCCCTTCCATTCTAAATGACAGCTTTGCTGAATAGAGCAAACATGGATATAGGTCCTTGGCTTTCATGATTTGGAATACTTCTTTCCAGCCTCTTCTTGCCTGGAAGGTCTCTTTTGAGAAATCAGCTGACAGTCTGATGGGAACTCCTTTGTAGGTGACTGTCCCCTTATCCTTTGCTGCGTCTACAATTCTCTCCTTCATTTTAATCTTGGCTAATGGAATTGTGATGTGCCTTGGTGTGTTCCTCCTTGGGTCCAAATTCTTTGGGACTTTCTGAGCTTCCTGGACTTTCTGGAAGACTATTTCCTTTGCCAGATTGGGGACATCCTCCTTTATTATTTGTTCTCATAAGTTTTCCACTTGTTGCTCTTCCTTTACACTTCTAGTACCCCTATAATTCGGATGTTGTGATGTTTAAAGATGTCCTGGAGGTTCCTAAGACTCTCTTAATTTTTTTTTGAATTCTTGTTTCTTCATTCTTTTCTGTTTGTTCGTTTCTTTCTACCTTCTGGTCTACTCCATTGATTTGAGTCCCAGTTTCCTTCCCATCACTATTGGTTCCCTGTGCTTTTTCCTTTATTTCATTTAGTGTAGCCTTCATTTTTTCATCTAATTTACCACCAAAATCAACCAATTCTGTGAGCATCCTGATCACCAGTGCTTTGAACTCTGCATCTGATAGGATAACTATCTCTTGGTCCCTTAGATGAATTTGCTCCAGGGCATTGATTTGTTATCCCATTTGAGCCAATGTTTTTTGTTCTGATTGCACCTGTTACATATGACGGTCTGAGCCTTAACTGTTCACCAGGGTGGGAGCAGGCTAGTTGCTGTATGTGGGGGCATGGTCAGAGTGGAAACAACAGCCCTTACTCTGCTTTCTCTCATATTTCAGTCTCTTCTGCCACATCCCACTAACAAATTGGGCCCTTCTGGCGCTCATTTCCATGTAGGTGGGAGTGTTTACACTCTAGGACCCTGTGGGTGTCTCCAACTTACTCTCCTGTGAGGCTGGGAGTCTCTCTGGGTACCTCAACCCCCACAGGTGTTTTCCATCGGTGTTTTTAGGTTTCATTTCCTGCTTCTGGGGCCCTGGGTTGCGTGGTCTGTATCACTCCCATTTTTTGCCTGGATTATCTGCATGCAAATGTAGGACCACCTGGTCAGCCAGCTGCCTTGCTCAGCCTCACTGGGTCTGCCCATTGCCACCCCACACCTGCACTCCACTAGCCTCCACCTGTGCACCTGGGGTCCTCCAACCTCTGCTTTTTCCTGCCGCAACTCCACCCCTCTCACTGGTCTGGATGAATGGTTGTCCGACTTCTGTACAGTTCAATTTTATGTTAGTTCTGCTTGTTTTCTTGTTTCTAAATCTTTGTTGTCCTTAATTTTGGTTGTGCAAAGAGGCACAGTGTGTCCCCCTACACCTCCATCTTGGCCATAAGTCCAGAAATAATTACATTTAGATGTTTTCTTAATGTTCACCCCATAAAGGTGAGTACCAAAAAAGTGTTGTCTAAAGTAGCATGACTTTTCCAAAGTCATAATGATGAATCTCAGATCTGATTTAATTAGTGTTTCCAGCTAGATTTTACTTTTTTGTTTTTGGAAATTTTTCCATGTCTCAGGTATTCCACCAAATACATGTAACACCAGCCCACAGTGTTTTGGGTTGTAAGTGATACACTTGTGGCAATGTCTCTAGAATGTTGCTTCAGTCTTCATCCCAGTGAGCTAGTTGGGTCATTGGAGACTCCAAAGAAACACAATAGCTCTAAACTGATCAGAATACAAATGTTTGCACTCAGCTCTTCCTTCTGAAATCTGGGATCCTTGTCAACTTCCTAGGAATCTGAAAAAAACCTGTGCCTGATTCATTTGTATACTAATGGAAGTGTCCTGGGAAAGAAGCCAAGAGCCCTGATGGGAACCTTTCAGCTAAATCTAATTAGAAAGCAGCACCCAGGTAATGAAACTTTAAAAAAATGAGCTCACTTGTTCATTGAGAGTACAAAACATAAGGAATCTGGTAATTAGTCACCCACATTCTAGAGACAGGTCATTATCAAGTTTACATGACTGAAGACAGTTGAGAGAACTAAATGTTTGCCAGTTGTCTCAATAGTTTCTATGGATGTGTCTTTTGGGAAAGGCCATAATAAAACTGTTTCCCTCACTATAAAGAGTGAACCTGGCTTACCCTCTAACAACCTTCTTCATACACCTACAGGTACTCTCAGGCCATTACTGTGACTCCACATGGGCAGCATTGCAGCCATTGCCATTTTTTTCTGTTGAGTTGTGGGGAAAATATCAGGAGAAGGGAGAGGCTTTCCTCATCAGAAGCAGTTTGTTAGGTATTGGATTCCTGCTAGGTCTGTCAGTTGTGTATTTCAGGTCATGGCTTGCAGAATAAGAAAGGAGTGCTGGAGAACATATCAATATACATTTTTATAATCCTGAACTACTGGTGTGTCCTTTGACTTGTTTTAAGGTTGGACATTTATGTAGTTTTTCCTCTGTACCTGATCAGAATAAATTTTAACAAATTCTGGTGCTGGTCCATTCTGTGGCAATGCCAAGGCAGCCCCCTGAAGTTACGTGATTGAATACCACACAACATCTTTACAAAGCTCCACACAGAAACTCATGGTGGAGCATTTAGACAGGTAGAAACTTTCTGTAATCTCAGATAGGGGGCAGGTACACCAAACCAACAACAGTCCAAAACTCTCAAAAGTGATTGTGGGCACAGAAAGCCTGTACAGCCCAAACCTTAAGATGATAAGGGTCAGCCCATGTCCCAGATTCCAGTCTATGTAGTCATTGGGACACCCCCAGAGTCTCACACAAGCCATCACACTGTCCCACTCCCAATGGAATCTGGGCCTCAATTCTCTTCGCCACCAGCTGCTAAATGAAATTGTAGAAAGTCAGTCCTTACATATTTGTGGGAATATTAGAGAAAGTGGTATGTTGTTCAATTTCATAGCATGCCATAAGCATCTTGCATTTGGCCACAGTTTTTGTGGAACTCTCTTCCTAAGATGTTTGTATAGCAGTCAGCACCATTGTCCTTTCTCTCCATCTAATACATGTATCGATGATCATGCTTAATTACATCATTTGTACACAAAATGGTAGATGTGATTAAGTTATTGCAGCAGTGATGGAGCCACCGACAAGCAGTGTCTGTAGTGTTGTGGAAGAGATTACATAATTTCACATGGACTACAGATTCCTGTGGAAGAAAAGGGATGGCAAAGCTACTCGCTCAAGGGGAGAGCACACTGAGACTTGCCTTGACATGTTTTTATTGACTTTCCAATAGCATCTATCAAAGGTTTCCATTCATTATCCTTCAGTTTGCTTTAGGTAATTACCTTTTACAGATAGCAATGGAAAGGATATTACTGATTACCTCTTACACATTAACGAGGAAAATATGTTGCATCTTCAAGGGAATGATAAGAGTAATTGGTCTGGTTACAGTTCACTTCTTGGGAGAATTAGCACAGACTTCAGGAAGTTACGTTAAAGATATGCAGTAAGTATTCGCTGCCTCAACTCAGGGTGAGGGAGTTTTAGCAAGAGCAAGTCACAAAGCAGCCTAGGTATAACGCAGGCCTGAGGTTCCATGGGAGAACCAATCTGTGGGTTTGGCACCCTGTGTGCTGCCATGCACCTATTGGGCTTTTCAATAGAGCTGGGCTTCATTTTCCATCCCACATAGACAGGGTCCTTATACAGCAGATTTTGTGCAGTTTGTCTCATAACAAACCTAGACTCCCAAGGTAAGAAGCTGCAACCTCACTTCTTTTTATGAATTCCCACAAGGGGGAACATTTTTCACAGGGTTACACTCTAACAATGCCACTAGAGCATGACTTGATTACATGCAGTTGCCATGTTTGCAGTTCTGCCAAAAATATCTAAATTGTCTCCCGATAAGAAATATTAGTTTGCTTGTGCTGTCAGAATGCAGTGCTATGTTGGTGGGTTTAAACAACATACTTTTTAACTTACACTTCTGCAAGCTCGAATTTTGAGATCAGGTTGTGGGCTGGATTGTTTTCTCCTGAGGACCCTTTCTCTGTCTTGCAAGTGAGTGTGTTTAAACTTCTTGTTCCAAGGTGTTTCCTCTATGCTTCTCTCATCCTGATGATTAGGTAAAAGCTCCACTTTTATTTGATTAGGATCCCCCAAATTAATTCACTTACCATCCCTCCCCTAAATGCTATCAATCGAAATACAGGCAAACTGTGAGGTAATGGGCCTTTACACTTCCAATGGTAAATTTGGAAAAGACATTTGAACTCTAATGCATGTCACAGCTTTACTAAAGAGACTTACACAGAAATGATGCTGCAGGTAGAAACACATGTGTATGCAATATATTCATGTGTTTTATAGCTATAGCTAAATTTTAACCAAAAATTCTATCCCAGTTATAATGCCACCAACACTCTCTGATGGCAGCTGTTTTTGAAACAAGCCTCAGTTGCAATTTATAATTGTTTCAGACTCAGTTCTCATAGTGTCAGGTTGTCCAATGCTATCACAGTTGTCATTGATGTGCACTATCTTTTAACACTATTTTGTGTCAGATGTCAGCCATTTATCAGCGATGTGGATTTTTTATTCTACAAGTCATGCGATCAGATACTGTCCCTGGAAAGGACTGTATTTCTTCCTTAAATCTCCAAGTACTTGTCTCTTCTCTAAGTCTCAAATTTCTATAATAAAGGCTTCAAAACTTGATTAAATGAAAAAAAAATCACTGTCTTTTTAAATGAATCCAGTGGATTCCTTTCATGTGTGTTTCCTGTACATTGTTGTTGAATGGTGGAGCCATAAAATCCTCCAGAAGTTGTCCTTTCATGTCAGGGGAGTCCAAGGCTCAGTAGGTCAGAGATAATGTGCTGTTACCAGACTTTTGGTGACTCTCTGTACTGGCATGAAGGAACTTGACAACCCATATCATATTTAAGTCTGGGTATTTCCATTCCTGCATTTAGGTTGTTTTTTTTTTTTTTTTTTTTTTTTTTTTTTTTTTTTTTTTTTTTTTTTTTTTTTTTTTTTTTTTTTTTTTTTTTTTTTTTTTTTGTGCAGTCACTGGGAAAATGCACTTTATGCAGAGTATTCCAACTTAGAAATAAGGAAGGTCTCTTGTTCCTACACTAAAAAAATTGCCTTGAAAAGAATGATCATATAATTCCTGTTGATCAACTATCTCATGATAGCACATTTAAAGGTCAGAAATTGTTTCAGTCGGGGCAGCGTGTCTTGATATATGTATCCCTGAAGAACTCTGAGTTCCTGCAGCAGCTCCATATTGTCATTCTTTTAGTGGTTTTTGGTGATGTTCACATTGTGTACTTTTTTGTTTAACTAAATATGAAGGTGACATCACATTGTCATCTTGAGAATCCTGTAGAATGCATAACACAGAGTATTTTCATAATGTCTATGGTAGCAGCCTACTCCTGTCAAAATGTTTTCAAAATGATGACCCACCCTTTCATTTGTCTGGTATTTGGTACAGTACAACATATCCTAGACCTCATTTTTACTATGTGAGTATTGGCCACGTCCTTGGTAACACATGACTCTTCCCAACACCAGGTTGTGTCTTAGGAATATCCCTTATCTCTGAGGCTCTGTTTGCTTCTATAAAAAGAGGGTATTAGAAAACAAACCTTGTATTATTTTGGTAGGATCAGTTGACTCAGCCATGGCAAGTACTTATCTATTACCGGGTCTTGCAGTGAGCTTGCTGGATCTGCTGTGAATTTTCACCTAAATAAATTTTCACTCACACATGGAAAATTTTCTTCATTCTTCCTCACTGGCTTGTGAGCCATGTCAGTTTGAAAAAGAGGTAGAATGCAAATCTGAAGGAATTTGAGATGGTTTCCATCCAGTCTTGATCTTTGAAATTTGTGGCCAGATAAAAGATCTATCAGGGCAGTAAATGTGTATAACACTCACTGAGGTAACTGCTAGTATTTTGGATGAGGTTTACTCATGCAACTATATATGATACATCTGGTGTTTTGTGACCTTTAAAGGCCAGTCAGGTTCATGAGATTCTGGCAGATGGGAGTAATATTCATGGAGCTTTTGGGTTGTCTGACATACCATTATTCAAGAGTGGGCAAAGCAACATGCTGTCAACTCTCTGTCCCACTGCATGTTACCTGTCCACTTTGTGTGTTAAGCCAGGATGGCACTGAGAGTGAACCACTCAGTGCATATCTCTCATCAGACAATTTGTAACCCTGACAGAACCCTTACATTGTGAAATACTAGCTTATAGAAAAAGCCGGCAAGGTGCCAACAAAATTATGCAAGAGAGCTTCATGCTATGCATGCAAGCCCACTCAAGGCTATGGGGACTGTTTAACACACCAAGTCTCAAGGCTACGAGAACAATACTTTTCAGGACTGTTCTCAAGTTTATGGGAAACTGCTTCCCTTAGTTGTCCAGATATCTGGGTGAGGAAACCTGTCTGCCTCATTTTACCCTACAACTGGCCCAAGTTAAAACACAAGGAGACTTAAGCAGGCTTGACTTCAGTTGAAAAGTAGGGTATATACAGGAATGGAGTCAGTTGGGAGGCAAAAAATAGTAGGCGGATCTAGAATTCTCTGTGAAGCAGGGAACTATGGTGTGCTAACTTCTATTGGAAGGCAAGCAGATGTGGGTAAGAGAGAAGCAGGGTTGGCATCACTTGAAAATGTAGAAGAGGTTGACAAGGCTGGTATCAGTTTAAGCTTATTTTTCAATATGATATGAGAGAGTATCCTGTTTTTGCTGACTATGTATATTTTGTGTAGCCAGGATGAGCTGCTGAAAAGTCTGTTAACTCAGCAGTTTATATCTTTACCTTCTCTGTCATGCATTAGTTGTTCATGTAAGAGGGTTTAGTCCTGGGCACTCTCTACTGTTCCCATATATTAAGTGTCTGTTTTGTGCCCATACCTTTCTGTTTTGATTATTGTACCTTTATAGTATTGTGTGAAAACATGGGGAATGATATCTATAACTTTTCTGTTTCTTCTCTAAATGTATTTGCTTCTTTAAGGTATCTGTTTTTCCATACACTTTTAAAAATTTTCACCTCTGAGAGGAATGTGCATAGTACATTGATAAGATTTCAGTTGAACCAAACAAATTACTTTGGGTGATATCATAATTACAATAATTTAATCTTTCCAATATATAGGAATTGTTTGTCTTTCCATATTTTGGTGTTATATTCAATTTCGTCAATATCCTCTAATCTTGATAGTACAGATCTTAAACCTCTTTGTTGATGTCAGTTCAGAGGCATTTATTTATTTTTCAGGCAAATGTCAATGGGATTACTTTCTTTCCCTCTTCTTCCTGTATTTATGATTGTATATGAATGTGACAGGTTTCTGTACAGTTTGCATTTTGTTTTTTACTCAATTACTTTATTAATTCAACTTTCTTGAATTAAGAGATTCTATGTAGAGTATCTTATGACCTGCAAATGGTGACAGTTTTTATTCTTTTTTATTTAGATATATTTTATTTATTTTTCCCCTTTGATTGGCAGTGTAACTATTCCACTCTATTTCAAATGATTGTAATGAAAGCGAACGGTCTCTACATTTTTTATTTTAAAGAAAACTCTTTATTTCACAGTTGAGTATACACTTAGTTTTGAGTTTGACATATATACTCTTTGTCAAGCTGAGATTATTTTTCTTCTATAAGTTTTCTTGAAAATATTTTTATCAGTAATGCATATCGCATTCTTTTTCTTTTTCTCTTGAATATTCATATGATTTTTTTGATGTGATGAATGATGTCAATTGTTTCCTGGATATTGAGCCATTCTTACATCCCTGGTATAATTCACACTTGATCAGAACGTATAATTGTTTTAATATATCATTCCATTTGGTTTGGTATAATTTTGTTGAAAATTTCAGTGTGTACATTTATCAAGAATATAGGCCTGTATTTTGGAGCTCAGTGGATTGAGCGTGGGCCTCTGAACCAAAGGATCATGGTTTGATTCCCAGTCAGGGTACATGCCTGGGTTGCAGGCCAGTTCCCAGCAGGGGACACACAACACCCAACCACACATTGATATTTCTCTCACTCTCTCCTTCCCTTCCCCTGTAAAGATAAAATAAATAAAAATATTTTAAAAAAGAATATAGGCTTGTAAAGCTCCCTCTCTCTGTCTTTTTTATTATTTTGCAGTGTTTTGCCTTAGTTTGGCTATCAGAGTAATGCTGGTATCATAAAATAATCTTGCAAGTGAACATCATCAATTTGTGGATTAGTTGAGAAGGATGTGTACTTCATATTAAAAATATTTGTTGGAATTGACCTGTAAATCTACCTGGGTGTGAGCTTTTCTTGTTTGGTGTTTTAATTATTGGTTCAAATGTATTGCTAGTAATTGGTTTGTTCAGATAATGCGATTTGTCATAATTTAGCCTTTAAAGGGATGATTAAAATATTTTAATTTTGCCCTGGCTGGTGTAGCTCAGTTGACTGAGCGCAGGCCTGTGAACCAAAGGATTGTGGTTCAATTCCCAGTCACGGCACATGCCTGGTTTTCAGGCCAGGTCCCAGCAAGAGATGCATGAGAGGCAACCATATATTGATATTACTCTCCCTTTCTCCTTCCCTTCCCCCTCTAAAGATAAATAAATAAATAAAATGTTAAAATGATTTAATTTTATTTGATGGTCAAATTTGCTGTATACAATTGTTGATGGTATTATTTAAAAATTCTGTTTTTGTAGTGTTGGTTGTTTCTTTTTTGTTGTATTAGAGGCTTTTCAATTTATTTAGCATTTAAAAGAAGGATCCATTAGTTTATTAGTCTTTAGAGTCTTTCTCTTTTTTCCTTATTGTGGCTCTGATTCTTGTGTTTTTTTTTTTTTAATTCCACTTACTTTTTGGTTTGTTACTTCTATTTCTACTGTATTTAGAAACTTGAATGATTTTATTGAAAATTTTCTGCTCTTTAGTTTAGAACTGTATATTTATCATGTCCTCTTATTAGAGCTTTTCATAAATGTTGATTTTCTAAGACCATATTTGCATTTTTATTTGTCTCAGTGCAGATGTGGGTTTTCTGTTTCTTTTAATTTTTTGAAAGACTTTATTCATTTATTTTTTTTAGACTAGGGGAAGTGATGAGAAAGAGAGGGAGAGAAACATCAATAGGTGATTGCCTCCCTCATGCCCCCATTTGGGAACCTGGGTTTAATTATTAATTTATTGATCGATTGGTAGTACTTTGAATAAATTCCAACTGTATTATTTGTTTTTGTCTTCTTACCTATATTTGATTTCCAGTTTCTTACCATTGTGGTCAGAAAATATGGTTAATAGAGCCCTGGCTGATATGGCTCAGTGGATTGAACACCGCACTGTGAATGAAGAGTCACTAGAGAGATTTATAGGCCTACATTATTAAAAAAAAACCATTCCAGGCCAAAATTCTCAAAATAACAGTAGAAAAACAGATTTAATAATATTTTTACGCAATTATGCACCCTGATCAAGAAAATTTTACCAGCAAAGCTAGAATGACTCAACATCCAGGAAACAATCAATGTAATCTATAACATTGAAAACCAAAAATAAAAATCATATGATTATTTGAGAGATACAGGAAAAGCCTTTGGGGAACTAAGTATGCATTACTGATAAAAATATTTCACAGAATACTAATAGAAGGAAATATCTCAGCTTGATAAATGCTATATATGACAGCCTCTCAGCTCACATAATACTCAGTTGCAAAATAATGAAAGTATTTTTAAAGATCAAAAACATGCCAAGAGTATCTATTCTCATTAGTATTATTAAAAATTATACTGGAATATTTGGACATAGCAAGCAAAAAAGAAAAATAAATAAAATGCATCTAAATAAAAAAGAAAGTAAACTCTCAACATTTGTAGATGATGATATTCTACACAGAATTTTGTTTTTTCTCTCTTTTTTCTATTTTTTTATTGTTGTTCAAGTACAGTTGTTTCCATTTTCCCTCCACCATGCCCCTCAGGCCAATGATGTTCACCTCCAATCCTGGATCCTGCCCTCTTTTGTTTTTGTCCATGTATTCTTTATGTACGTTTCTGAAGAACCTTCCTCCTTTTTTCTCCCATTATATCATCACCTCCCCCGCTATTTACTGTCGCATTGTTCTTAATTTCAATGTCTCTGGTTATGTTAGGCTTGTTTGTTGGTTTTGTTGATTAGGTTCCACTTATAGGTGAGATCATACGGTGTTTATCTTTCTGTCTGGCTTATTTCACTTTGCATTATTCTTTCCAATTGTACTCCACACCTTTGCAAAGGGTAGGAGCTCCTTATTTCTTTCTGCTGTGTAGCATTCTGTCGTGTAAATGTACTATTGTTCTTTGATCCATTAATTTACTTATGGGCCTGTAGTTTGCTTCCAGCACTTGGCTTTGTGAATTGAGCTGCTGCAAAATTGGGTGTGAATAGGTTCTCCTGAATGGGTGTTTCAGTGTTCTTAAGGTATAATCCCAACAGTGGAATTGCCAGGTCAAAAGGTAGTTCCATTTTTAATTTTCTGAGGAAATTCTATACCATTTTCATAGGGGCAGCACCAGTCTGCATTACCATCAACAGTGCACCAGGGTTCCATTTTCTCCACATCCACTCCAACACTTGTTTCTTGCTTTGTTTATGATGGTCATTCTAGACAATGTGAAGTGGTATGTCTTTGTGGTTTTAATTTGCATCCTTCTGATGGTTAGTGATAGTAAGCATTTTTTCAGATGCCTCTGACCCCACAGCATGCCCCCCCTTGAAGAAGTGTCTGTTCAAGTCTTTTGCCCATTTTGTAATTGGGTTGTTTGTCTTCTTGGAATGGAGTCATTGACTTCTCTTTATATTTTGGAGTTCAAACCCTTCTCCATGGTATTATGGGAAAAATATGTATTCCCATATGGTTGGTTCTCTTTTTAGTTTCATGCTGTTCTCTTTAGCCATGCAGAAAAGCATTTTGTTTTCATGAGATCCCTCTGTTTTTTCTTTCTTTTGTTGCCCTCGGTGCAGGGAACATATCAGTGAAAATATTGCTCTGTGAAATATCTGAGATTTTCCTGTTTATGTTACCCTCTAGGTCCTTTATGGTGTCCAAACTCATGTATAAATCTTTTATCCAGTTTGAATTTGTTTTTGTGTATTGTTCAAGTTGGTGGTCAAGTTTCATTTTTTCATGCAGCAGTCCAGCTGTCCCTACACTATTTGTTAAAGAGGCTATTCTTACTCCATTTTATCCTGCTGCCCTCTTAACTGACCATAGATTCTTAGGTTTATTTCTGGACTCTCTATTCTGTTCCATTGGTCTATGTGTCCTTTCTTATGCCATTTCCAGGCTGTTTTGATTAGAGTGGCCTTGTAATTCTCTTTCACATCAGGTATTGTGATCCCTCCTACCTTGCTTTCCTTTCTTAAAAAAATTTTAAATTATATTTTATTGATTACGCTATTACACTTGTCCCATTTCTCCCCCATCATTCCCCTCCACCCTTCATTTCCCCTCTCGCCAACATTCCCCTCTTTAGTTCATGTCCATGTTTCATAAGTTCTTTAGCTTCTCCATTTCCCACACTATTCTTGCCCTCCCTCTCTCTATTTTCTACCCACCGTTAATGCTACTTATTCTCTGTACCTTTTCTCCCTCTCTCCTCCTACCACTACCCTGTTACAAACCCTCCATGTGATCTCCATTTCTGTGTTCCTGCTCCTGGTCTATTTGTTGTCTTACTTTGCTTTTGTTTTACATGTGGTTGTTAATATCTGTGAGTTTGCTGTCTTTTTACTGTCCTATTTTTGATCTTCTTTTTCATAGATAAGGCCTTTTAACATTTCATATAAAAAGGGATTGGTGATGATGAACTCCTTTAACTTGACCTTTTTTGAGAAGCGCCTTATCTTCCCTTCCACTCTAAATGACAGCTTTGCTGGATAGAGCAATCTTTGATGTAGGTCCTTGACTTTCATGACTTGGAATACTTCTTTCTAGCCTGTAAGGTTTCTTCTGAGAAATCAACTGACAGTCTGATGGGAACTCCTTTGTAGATGACTCTGCCTTTATCCCTTGTTGCTTCTAGAATTCTTTCCTTCATTTTAATCTTGGCTAATGGAATTATGATGTGCCTTGGTGTGTTCCTCCTTTTGTCCACCTTCTTTGGGACTCTCTGAGCTTCCTGGACTTCCTGGAACCCTATTTCCCTTGCCATTTTGGAGAAGTTGTCCTTTATTATTTGTTTAAATAAGTTTTCCACTTGTTGCTCTTCCTCTTCCCCTTCTGGTACCCCTATAATTTGGGTGTTGGGACATTTAAAGATGTCCTGGAGGTTCCTAAGCCTCTCCTCATTTTTTAAAATTCTTGTATCTTCATTCTTTTCTGTTTGTTTGTTTCCTTCTCCTTTCTGGTCCACTCCATTGATTTTAGTCCCAGTTTTTCTCCCATCACTATTGGTTCCCTGTGCGTTTTTCTTTATTTCACTTATTGTAGCCTCCATTTGTTCCTCTAATTTGTGACCAAAATCAACCAATTCTGTGAGCTTCCTAATCACCAGAGCTTTGAACTATGCTTCTGATAGGATAGCTACCAATGCTTTGAGCTCTGCATTTGGTATGTTGACCACCTCCTGGTCCCTCAGATGAATTAGATCCGGAGCCCCAGTCTGTTCTCCCTTTTGAGCCATCCTTGTGTGATTTTTTGTTTGTTTGCTTGTTTTTGTCTGGTCATGACTGTTACATGGTGAGGTCTGGAGCCTTAGGCATTCACCAGGGTGGGACAGCCCAGTTGTTGGGTTGTGATGCTGGATGTGGGGGTGGAGTCTGAGAGGTAACAGTGGCGCTTGCTCCATGCTGTTTCGCGTATTCCAATCACTTCAGCCTCTTTCCTCTATCAAATTGGGCCCTTCTGGCGCTGATTTCCTTGAGAATGGGCCTGCCTATGCTCCAGGACCTTGTGAGTCTCCCCAACAAACTCTCCTGTCAGGCTGGGACTCTCTCCTGGCACCTCAGCCCCTACAAGTATTGTCAGTGGGTGCTTTTATGCTTCACATCCCAGTGCTGCAGCCCTGCATCATGCAGTCTGTCTTACTGCCTGTTTTCACCTTGTTTACCTGTGTGTGAATGCGCATCCATGGTCCTCCACCTTGTGCGGCCTACTTGGCCTCCTTGTGTTCAGCAAAGCCGCCACCTGTGTGCCTGAAGTGACTGCATGGCCGGGACCACCACTGGCTTATCCCGCCACAATCCAACTCCGCCAGCCGCTGACTCTGCCCCTCTTTCCGGTCCAGGTGAATTGTTGTTGTTGGACTCCTGCACTGTTCAGTTTTCTCTCTGTCCTGGTTGGGTTTTCTTTTTTTGGTTCTATATTTTTGTTGTCCTTAATCTTGGCTGTGACAGGAGGCACAACGTGTCCAGCAAGCCTCCATCTTGGCCGGAAGTCCTTCTTTCTCAAAATTGCTGCAGCAATTTGGGGTAGATTTGGTTCCATATAAATTTGTAAAGTGTCTGTTCTATATATTTGAAATATATCATTAGTAGTTTGATGCTTAATGCATTGAATCTATAAATCTCTTTCGGTAGTATGGGCATTTTAATGATGTTAATTCTTTTGATCTGTGAACATGGTGTATACTTTCAGTTGTTTGTATCTTCTTTCATTTCTTTGTTTAGTGTACTGTAGTTTTCTGAGCTTAGGTCTTTTACCTCCTTGGATAAGTTTGTTCTCAGGTATTTCATTTTTCTTCTTGTTATACCAAGTGGGATTTTTTTCCTAATTTCTGTTTGTGATATTTCATTGCTGGTATACAATAATGGTATTGCCTTTGGAATATTCCAAAACAGTGTATCCCACTGTTTTGCAAGATTCATTTATTAGGTTGAGCCTTTTTTTTTAGTGGAGCCTATTGGATTATCTATGTACACTATCGTGTCATCTGCAAACAATGACAGTTTAGTTTCCTCTTTTCCAATTTGTATGCCTTTTATTTCCTTTTCTTGCCTATCTGCTGTGGCTAGGTCTTCTAATACGATGTTGAATCAAAGTGGTGAAAGTTGACAACCCTATCTTTTTCCTGATCTTAGGGGGAAAGAATTTAGTTTTCATCCATTGCGTCTGATGTTCGTTCTACGTCTGACATATATGGCCTTTACATTATTGAGGAATGCACCCCCTATTTCCACTTTCCTGAGTTTTTTTTTATCATAAATGGGTGCTCTACCTTTTGAAATTATTTTTCCACCTGTATTGATATGATCATGTGATATTTTTGTCTTTGCTTTTGTTTGTGCGATGTATTACATTTATTGATTTGCAAACATCTACCAGCTTTGCAGCCCTGGGGTGAATCTCACGTGGTCATGGTGTATGATCTTTTTAATGTATTACTGGATGTGGTTTATCAATACTTCATTGAGGATTTTAGCATCTCTATTCATGAGTGGTATTAGCCGGAAGTTTTCTTTGTTTGTTGTGTCTTTATCTGCTTTTGGGATTAGGATGATGTTCCTTCATAAAAAGAGCTTGGGGGTCTTCTGTCTTCTTGGAATTTTGGAATAGTCTGTGAGGGATAGGGGTCATCTCTTCCTGAAGTGCTTTGTTAAATTCTCCTGTGAAACTGTCTGGTCCAGGGCTTTTTTGTATTGGAAGCTTTTTTTATTACTGCTTCAATTTCATCTGCTGTTACTGGTCTGTTCAGTCTTTCTGCTTCTTCTTCATTGAGTTTTGGGAGATTATATTTTTCTAGAAATTTGTCCATTTCACCCAAGTTCTTAAATTTCTTGGCATATAGTTCTCCATATTAATTTGTTACAATTATTAGTATTTCTGTCCTGTCAATTGTAATCTCTCCTCTTTCATTTCTGATTGTGTTAATTTGGGTTCTCTCTCTGTCTTTTTCTTGATGATCCTGTTTAAGGCTTGTCAATTTTGTTTATCTTTTCCAAGAACGAGCCCTTGGATTTATTGATGCTTAGATTTTTTCCTTTAGTCTCTATGTTGTTTAATTCTGCACTGATCTAGGTTATTTCCTTCTTTCTAGTTGCTCTGGGCTGTCTTTGTTGTTGTTCCTCAAGTTCCTGTAGCGTAGGGTTAGGCTGTTTGTTTAAAATGTTTCTATCTTTTTAGGTAGGCCTGTATCAGTATGAACTTCCCTCCCAGGACTGCCTTTGCTGTACCCAGTAACTTTTGCGTTGCTATGAGTTCATTTTCTTTTGTTTCCAGAGACTTTTTTTATTTCTTCCTTAATCTCACTCTTGACCCATTCATTTTTTAATAGCATGATATTAAATCTCCATGACTTTGAGTGTTCTCCAATTTTGTCTTTGAGGTTGATTTCTAGAGTCACTGCCTTGGGGTCAGAGAAAATGCTTGATATAATTTCAATTTTCTTGTATTTATTTAGGTTTGTTTTGTGTTTAATCATGAAGTCTATCTTTGATAATGTTCCATGTGCATTTGAAAAAAATGTATATTTTGCTTCTTTGGGACGAAAGGCTCTATATGTGTCAGTTAAGTT